>CATQJL010000223.1:6229069-6282488 GCA_958299035.1 Cylicocyclus nassatus | reverse complement strand
AAGCAGTGGTATCAACGCAGAGTACTCTATGCGAGCCATTTCAAAGCCTTTATTCGAACAGATGCTCACGCATGACTTCTTGAACTGGACTGGATTTTTTGCTCTCAAATAGAGCAAAGATATTCCTGGAAAACTCTAAAGTCTTATCCGGAACGCTGAAGATATAAAGGAGCTATGGGTGGGTATAATTTGGGAATCGCTGTCTATGCGAGCCATTTCAAAGCCATATATTCGGACAGTGACGCTCAGGCATGACTTCCTGGAACGGCCTGTTTTTTTGCTGTCCAGTAGAGCAAAGGTAGACTTGAAAAACCTATAGAGTCTTATCCCAAACGCTGAAGTTATAAAGGAGCTATGGGTGGGTATAATTTGGGAATCGTTGTCTTGCGATCTATTTCAAAGGCATGGTACTCAGACATGACTTCCCGAATCGGTCTGCATTTTTTGCTGTCCAGTAGAGCAAAGGTAGACTTGAAAAACCTATAGAGTCTTATCCCAAACGCTGAAGTTATAAAGGAGCTATGGGTGGGTATAATTTGGGAATCGCTGTCTATGCGAGCCCTTTCATAGCCATATATTCGGACAGTGACGCTCAGGCATGACTTTCTGGATCGGCCTGTTTTTTTTGCTGTCCAGTAGAGCAAAGGTAGTCTTGAAAAACCTATAGAGTCTTATCCGGAACGCTGAGGTTATAAAGGAGCTATGGGTGGGTATAATTTGGGAATCGCTGGCTATGCGAGCCATTTCAAATCCTTTATTCGAACAGATGCTCACACATGACTTCTTGAACTGGACTGGATTTTTTGCTCTCAAATAGAGCAAAGATATTCTTGAAAAACTCTAAAGTCTTATCCGGAACGCTGAAGATATAAAGGAGCTATGGGTGGGTATAATTTGGGAATCGCTGTCTATGCGAGCCATTTCAAAGCCATATATTCGGACAGTGACGCTCAGGCATGACTTCCTGGAACGGCCTGTTTTTTTGCTGTCCAGTAGAGCAAAGGTAGACTTGAAAAACCTATAGAGTCTTATCCCAAACGCTGAAGTTATAAAGGAGCTATGGGTGGGTATAATTTGGGAATCGTTGTCTTGCGATCTATTTCAAAGGCATGGTACTCAGACATGACTTCCCGAATCGGTCTGCATTTTTTGCTGTCCAGTAGAGCAAAGGTAGACTTGAAAAACCTATAGAGTCTTATCCCAAACGCTGAAGTTATAAAGGAGCTATGGGTGGGTATAATTTGGGAATCGCTGTCTATGCGAGCCCTTTCATAGCCATATATTCGGACAGTGACGCTCAGGCATGACTTTCTGGATCGGCCTGTTTTTTTTTGCTGTCCAGTAGAGCAAAGGTAGTCTTGAAAAACCTATAGAGTCTTATCCGGAACGCTGAGGTTATAAAGGAGCTATGGGTGGGTATAATTTGGGAATCGCTGGCTATGCGAGCCATTTCAAATCCTTTATTCGAACAGATGCTCACACATGACTTCTTGAACTGGACTGGATTTCTTGCTCTCAAATAGAGCAAAGATATTCTTGAAAAACTATAGAGTCTTATCCGAAACGCTGAAGATATAAAGGAACTATGGGTGGGTATAATTTGGGAATCGCTGGCTATGCGAGCCATTTCAAAGCCTTTATTCGAACACATGCTCACACATGACTTCTTGAACTGGACTGGATTTTTTGCTCTCAAATAGAGCAAAGATATTCTTGAAAAACTATAAAGTCTTATCCGGAACGCTGAAGATATAAAGGAGCTATGGGTGCGTATGATTTGAGAATCGTTGTCTTGCGATCTATTTCAAAGGCATGGTACTCAGACATGACTTCCTGAATCGGCCTGCATTTTTTGCTGTCCAGTAGAGCAAAGGTAGACTTGAAAAACCTATAGAGTCTTATCCGAAACGCTGAAGTTATAAAGGAGCTATGGGTGGGTATAATTTGGGAACCGCTGTCTATGCGAGCCCTTTCATAGCCATATATTCGGACAGTGACGCTCAGGCATGATTTCCTGGACTGGCCTGGATTTTTTGCTCTCCAGTAGATAAAGACACTGTTGGAAAAGTATAAAGTCTTATCCCAAACGCTGAAGTTATAAAGGAGCTATGGGTGGGTATAATTTTGGAATCGCTGTCTATGCGAACCATTTTAAAGCCTTATATTCGGACAGTGACGCTCAGGCATGATTTCCTGGACTGGCCTGGATTTTTTGCTCTCCAGTAGATAAAGACACTGTTGGAAAAGTATAAAGTCTCATCCGGAACGCTGAAGATATAAAGGAACTATGGGTGGGTATAATTTGGGAATCGCTGGCTATGCGAGCCATTTCAAAGCCTTTATTCGAACAGATGCTCACGCATGACTTCTTGAACTGGACTGGATTTTTTGCTCTCAAATAGAGCAAAGATATTCCTGGAAAACTCTAAAGTCTTATCCGGAACGCTGAAGATATAAAGGAGCTATGGGTGGGTATAATTTGGGAATCGCTGTCTATGCGAGCCATTTCAAAGCCATATATTCGGACAGTGACGCTCAGCATGACTTCCTGGAACGGCCTGTTTTTTTGCTGTCCAGTAGAGCAAAGGTAGACTTGAAAAACCTATAGAGTCTTATCCCAAACGCTGAAGTTATAAAGGAGCTATGGGTGGGTATAATTTGGGAATCGTTGTCTTGCGATCTATTTCAAAGGCATGGTACTCAGACATGACTTCCCGAATCGGTCTGCATTTTTTGCTGTCCAGTAGAGCAAAGGTAGACTTGAAAAACCTATAGAGTCTTATCCCAAACGCTGAAGTTATAAAGGAGCTATGGAGTACTCTGCGTTGATACCACTGCTTAAAGCAAACAACTTTCTGTTGACGTGATGTGGAAAATGTGCCAAGTTCCTTTTAGAATTTCATCGGTTTGAGCCCTTTCTTTATCAAATCATGAAAAAGACGAGATGCATCATCAAATTCAATGAAACCTCAGATAGTTTCATAGGATTGGAGATAATCATCTAAAACGAGAATGAAAACTGCTTGACTAGCGATATGTGATTCACGAGAAACGATGGGGGTGACACCAGCAAAACTGAGCAGCGAATGAAACTTGGGCGGCTGAGTGGATGCAGTTACTACCCGCTAGATTGATTAGAGGCACACTTGAAAGGCTCACTAATGGGAAAATAATTGCTGAATTTGCCCTTTCTAGATAAAAGAGCCTTGCGAAAGAAGAAAAAAAATCACAAAAGATTGATTGCGAGCTAGGGCGCCTGCTGGAGAAATACGTAAGAGATATAGAACTGAAACATATTACACCAAACTAAGACTAGAATAGCAATACTACGAGAATGATCTTCCACATAAGTAGACAGTCCATTGTAGTCATCTCGCAGCCAGCTCATGTATCTTCTGAGACACGAAGCACGGCTGCACCGTACTTTTCCCTTTTGTAGTGTACTCCTGATATGTGATTCCACTAATTTAGTCTGCATAGTGAATGAATTTTCTCTTTTTATTCATCAAAATGACACACCCAAACTTAGACCAAGGTTTGAAATACGATTTTGCAAAATCCCATGATGTGCAAAAATGCACTGCCTCAACACAGATTTCTTAATTCCAGATCCTCGAGGCTCGAGATCTGTAAAACATAAACAAGAAATACTTAGGTGACAGGCGCAAAGCAAAGAGCACACGCTCCGATATTTAGAAGAAAGTGAACGACTATAATTCACTTCCACTGAATAAAAATAGTCTTAGAGATTACGGTTTGGGAGACGACTGGTGCACGCACATGGATGTTCGGTTCAATTCACCGCTGCATTTTGAAGTAACGTTTTTTTTTTCGCTTACTTGCCTTCTCTCACACATATCTCATTCATTCTATTTCAATAATCTTCAAAATTGCGAAAACAGTGATTAATGCATATTTTGAGACATTGTACACACTAAAAAAAGCAGGAACACCCTCTCCTCGCTACTGAGAAAAGACATTTGATTTGAAGTAGCCTTTCCCAGCGGATTAGCCAAAGGTCTTCAAACGCTAACAATGATCTTCCATACCCGCTAACCTTTACTGGACAAATTGAGAGACATTTTTCGCTTATAAATTGCGTGCTCTACCTAAATAGCCTGTTTTCGCGGTAAGTACGTTTATTCTAGAGTTACATGGTTGTCCATGGCTGCGTTCATACTGTTCCCAAACTTTCGGATCAGTATGAACGCAGCCTAAGATATTTTTTGGTATTGAAAGGAGAAGACTATATGTCCCGAATGTAGGGAGTTCCCGCGCGGACTTCTTGCAAAACTCGTCTCCGTGCATGGGGTGGGGGAACGAAAGCCGCCAGGTCCAGCCGCCTCCGCGGACTGCTGGTCCTGGAACGACATGCAACAACGCTGCGAAAGGACCAGCTGGCCGCGAAAGGCGGCTGGACCTGGCGGCTTTCGTTCCCCCACCCCCGTGCATGTGCAAGTGTGCGTATTTGTTGCGAATGAACGCGGGAGCCGCCCCAAGCTGGCGACATGTAGTAGAAAAAAAAACGAACTCCGCCAGCATGAGCCCGCCCCCGCCTTCGCTGTCAACTGGTCCTATTGCAATATTGCTGCATGTCATTGCAGGACCAGTAGTCCGCGGAGGCAGTTGAAACTGGCCGAGTTCGTTCTTCTACCCAAATATGGTCCTCCACCCGTATCCATTTTGTGGAAAGATGCCACTACGAGCCCGAAGTCTTCCTTTGTTAATTCTTCTGCCTTGCAAAAAAGGTGGATTCTGCAAGGATGGTTCTGAACGCTGAAAGTCTAGTAGATTCTGTAAAGGTCTCTATGCTATGTTTCCAGTCGATTCGGGAAGTGCAATATCTCATCCTGTTCTGAGTACTTGCAACTGATCGGAGTGCAAGATGTACTAGAACTGATAAAATGTAACTTTACACATAATCCCATCTGCATGGTCGAAGAATTGTTCGCAGCTTGATATATCGAATGCCTCCGTCTGAGAGCACATTGTACAACAAACTACGTGCACTTACATGCCGCACTATGTTTTGTGATAAACTTCTCCCCTGTGTTTGCAGCGAAGCGCTACTTGCAACCTGCATTCTCCACAGCTATTATTTTGACACTTCGATTGTACGCCATTGTTATTTAAATGAGATAAGCGCAATTACGAAAATTACAATCTCAATAAACATCTCGCTTTCACACACTTGAAAGCCAACGAGAATGAACCGAAACTTTTCCAAGTGCGAGCACATCATCGTACCCTTCGGCAAGAGATAGCAAGAGGGCTAATTAACAAATGTGATGATAATATGCCAATCCTACTATCCGCGATATATAGGAATAAATTGAGAAGTTGAACATATCTGACAATAGCAGCACACAACGTAACCACATCAGTATATAGTGACGGATCATCGCAAGTATGCTAGACCTAGTTATTAGAGTAAAGAAGTTATATAAGCCACTTAGATGTGATAGGCATACCATTTATGCAGCCTATATAATGCATCAGGTCAGAGGTCATTAATAAGCTGAACATCGACAGTTCAAATTGTACACTAACGTTGAGATACAGATAAAGAAAGTTGAAGTAGGGTCACCTAGGTCAGGTGTAAGAGGTAATCTCCTCATGGCCTAATTTAAAAGACGATAACGTGCAACCCACCGCATATACGCGGTTTGGATGGAAGGACGGCATAGTATTCGCCCTTGGAGGGCAAAAAGATACATGAGATAATTGAAGCTGTGTAGGAACAAGGAAGCTCTCTGAGAGCGAATTGGTTAACACCATATGGTACCGGAACTACAAGAGAAAAATCAAAATTCTGAACAAGCCAAAAATGGCAGGACTTTGTAGTATGTAGTGAAATTCTCCAAGGCATAGCCAAGGCCAAATGGCTCCTTGTAGGCATTGCCTGATATCCGAGAAGACGGCTTGCCGCCGTTGGCGATAGCCACTCCTCTTGTGTAGAAAGCTTCTGCCACGAAGCAATGCCTGTGCTTTCAACTTACTTCGGCAGCACATTCCGATAAAGTTCCGCCTTGACTGGCTTGTTCAGTCGAGGCTTCTTCCTTGCTACCTTCGCTGGGTCCGAGAAGTTCATCGACGTCGAACATCTCCTAAAATGTGAAAATGCCATCATTGGAGGAATACGGAGTGATTTAGTGCGCCGCTGACGCCCTCATTTCGCAAAATTTGAAAAACAAAACAAAGATTTTGCATTGACGTTCATCTCAAAGACCTTTGCCGCACTACTATTCGAACTAGGAAACTCAGAAGGAGGGCTTTCTGAAACCCTCAAATAATCTCTTCAAAAGCAGGAGGAAGCGCGTAAATGCCAATTTCAAAAAGTAACGTCTTAGAAATGCATCTATGTTACTCCGCACTTCATGCGCGCATCTGCGCAGAGCAAAGCACAATACTGAATCAATACATCTTCTGAACCTGAAGAAATATTACGCACCAAGAAGTACGTTTTATACGCAAAAAGAAAATTTACCTCGATGGCTTGCTGTTGATCTTCCGGAACATTCAGGAGTTCATCTTCGTCCACGACTGTTGACATCTGAAACCTTTTTGATACAGGAACGCTTTCTACTGCAGAAACAGCACGAGAAATTGAAGAATCTGTTCAAGTGTTCTCTCAGTTGCACAGCTCTCTCACGAGCCTACAAATTGACAAACCAGTTTGCACTTGAAGTTCAAGCAGAATGAGGCTGTAAAAAAGGGTACTACAAATGTAAAGAAGAAAATCTGCAGGAGGAAACGACTGCCTGCCTCCGCCACGCACACCGAACGAGTGGCCCACGCGGCGCCGGCGAAACCGGCCCGATCAATAATGAGCGCAGGGGGTGCACGGTACTTCTCAAAGCACAGCATGCGTCGTTAGGAGTGATGTAGGGGGATATTCGTAAAATATCTTTGATTCGTGGGTACTCAGACATTCATGGTTAAGTACCACAGGAGATCCGCCCATAAAACAAGAAATCAAGAGAAAATCTGTAGTCCTGCGCGACACCCAGATTTGTCCCGAGTTTCGGGATTATCCCGACAGTAAAAATGAAGAGGGAGATTATCAGGAGACGCGATTTGATCTCAATTTATCTATGACTGCTTTAGTTAACGCTTTATACACGGAAAAATATCGCCTCGAGGGTTTCACTTTAGGCTCTAAGAAAGTAACTGCAAAACTTCCGGATTTGATTAATGCTGGTAAAACAGCGCTTCCTGGCACAGGTGTGCTCACCTGTTCCCTGCGCTCTCAATAGTGAGATAGTGAGCGCAAGCTGACCCGCGACGAGTCCGACTCACTGGCTGAGGTGGCAACGCTGCCAACTCGGTAAGGTATCGCTTCTCGGCCTTTTGGCTAAGATCAAAGTTTAGTTTCTGTTCTTATCGAATTAACCTTCGATAGAGTCTCGAATGAGTCTCGTTAAGGTTATTTGATTTTTGGAACCGGATGAGGTTGCGGGCTTGCTCGCACCTCATCACGGGTCGGCCCAGCGTTGCACTGCTGCAGGGATCGGCCCACACCCCCACGGGGGTGAACAAATCTAAACCACTCCTGGGAAAGAGATATGATGCTCCCCAGCCTATCGACCCAGACTCAAAGTCTTTCCGATTCAAAGAAGGTCGTTCCCTGCAAGGATGATAATCTTAGAGAAGATATAAGACAGAGCAAGTTGGTGTGCAGGCATAGCTAAAAGAACGAAGAATGAGGACAAGAGGAAAACATGCGATCCGCCGGGCGATCTTTGTAGCAAAGTATGGTCAAGGAAGGGAAGGAGGTGCTACCAGTATGGTCGACATAGACATTTGATGAGGAACTGCAGGAAGACAGAGGAGAACATTCACTCAGGGATAAAGGAGAAAAGCAAAAGCAAAGGAGGAGATAATATCTTCTTACAGACAAACGCAGCTTCAGTAAAAGCGAAGATTCAGCGATTTTGGCTGTAAACAGATCTACAGCTTTTAAGATGAAGGGCAGATCCGAGAGTGCTGAGAAATAATAATTGTGTCGAAGTGTCGAAGTAGAAGGCAGACACACAATCTGATCAGAGGAAGTCAAGTGGAGGAGGTCCAGCTCTGGTTCTTGATGCCCTTCCATGTGGGAAGGGCATCAAGAACCAGGGCTCATTCAGAAGCCATGATCTCAGGAGAATGTGCGAAGAGGCACAGCAAATAGTCAAGATCGAGAGGACGGGCATAGCGGATGGATAAAGTTTTGAGAAAAAAGTCCTGTTGCGTTTATAGCACCAAGGTGTGCAGCAGCACCTGAGGGAACTAAAGTGCGGAATATTGACCAAGTGGTAGTATCAGTCAGTCAACTCAAAGACTGATGACTTGAAGAACTGTCGTGTGTGGACCTAGTATGGTTGAACCCAAGAAGGGAAGATGAGGATATGACAGAGACATTCTGGATATGCAGAAAGTACCTGGATGAAGGAACACAGATTTTATCCATGTGGTTGCCGATATCGTTCAAGAAGATTGTTCTGTGGAAAACGAAGTCGAAAGTGTGGTCGGTGATTGACTCAACAAAGAAGGTACAGTCGAGTAGATTTAGCGGTAATTATAGTGTGCTTGCACAGAAGGTGAAATGCGGTGAAACTTGCGCGTGAACAAGCAGCCACGCCAGTACTGCGGGTATTTTGCGCGCGCAATTGGCCGGCGTCACAGTCGAAGCTATTTCTTCACGCGCCAATTTTACCGCATTTCACCTTCTGTGCAAGCACACTATATTTACCGCTAAATCTACTCGACTGTATATGACTCGCAGTGGAGTTTCCCTATGAGATGTACATCAATCGAAAGGTCTTTGAACGCTGCCTTCAAAACAACCTTCCATAACTGCTTATCGGTTTACTGGACAAAGTTATAGGCATTTGTCTGGCCTCAAGTGACACTGGTTTTAGTTGCTTATTGGACGAAGGCGGCAGAGTAGCTCCAAAACTATTCCCACAGATTTTCCAAAATAAACAAATCACAGACATTTAAGCATGTAATTTTGGAGCAAACTCGCATTTATTACGAATTTAGGTTTTTTCCACAGCACCTGACCATGCAAATTCGAGGAGGAAAAATGTCTCTAACTTTGTTCATAAAACCGATGAGCAGATATGAAAGACTGTTCTGAATTCAGCGCTCAAAGACCCTTGGGAATGATGTATATCCTTGTGGAAACTCCACCGCGTGTCATATACCATCCCCTGCATAGTTGCGATAGGGGGAGTGATGGATCTTACCCCCTTCACTTTGAGGCCAAACTCCGGATGACTCCCTAAAAATCTTTATTGAAAGGTTTTGCAGACTAAGTACCTCAAACAACAAGTACACCCATATATTTACAAAAGAGGTATATGTTTATGCATATTATTTATTTACAAAAAAAAGCATCTACAAAAGCACAAACTCTTTTTGAGCATTCATAAATACGTCCCTGAGCGTTACAGTTCCATGAAAATCAATCATTTATTTTAGTAATATAATCAACACTTCTTTGTTCAAAGCTACAACTCTTTTGGGTATATTGCGAAGGTAAGTGAGGACACAGAATCAGTTTTTTGAAGTTTATAAAATCCCTCATATCTTGCGGCACAGAAGACCTAGAAAAAAGTCGACGGTCTACGTCGATTCTTCATGATCTCAGCTTTCGAATGGTATAAAGCACGTCAGGGCTTTTTTGCTTCCCGGCTCTAAAAATCATTTGCTCCGGTGACCGATAAAAGCCTATACAATGGTCGAGCTGAGTGGAGCAAGCTAATAGTAAATATCTCCACCCCAAATTGAAAACTGGAAAGTTTATTCGCCCAGCAACCTATATACCATTCGAAAGCTCAGGAAAAGGGGATTCGACCTAGACTGTCGACTTCTTTCTAGCCCCCCCCCCCTTTACCGAGAGGTACACCGCATTTTACCTGAAAACATGTCCATTCTCAACACCAGATTTCTGCCAAAGGAAGACCTAATCACTGCTGATTATTTATCTGTGTTAAAGAGCAAGTCTTCATTAACAAACGTAGACCGTCGACTTTCTCGTAGCATTCATTTGGAGAGCAGAAAGTGAGGACACAAAATCAGTTGATTTTTGAAGTACATAAAATCCCTCATATCTCGCGGCACAGAAGACCTAGAAAAAAGTCGACAGTCTACTGCTCCGGTGACCCATAAAAGCCAACACATTGTAAGAACGAGGTGGAGCAAGCTAATAATAAAAAATGTACTGTGGATTGACATCGTTATCAGCATTAACGGGAACGCGACCGAACGCGTCTATTTGAGCGTGCTTATCGTTGTCATATGTTTATGTTTTTTTTAGCAAAAAATGCGTTTTTGATTGACAATTATGCCATTATTATCAGCACATACTCAAAAACTATGGGAGATTGGTGAATTTCCACACCTTCACACAAAAACCCGCCCATTCCTGGGACCTATACCCTGTAAACCTAGTGCTGAAGAAGGTCACTTTCGTGAAAACGCTCTAGATTCACCTAATTGTAGTGGTTGCTTTCGATGAATCAAAAACTTTAAGGCATTCAGAAGAACAACATGTTATTGAAATATCCTTCAATGTTTTGGAAAGGTTGGCAGTTTGAAGAAGAAACGGCAGGCAGAATACTTACAAAATCGCAGATGACTCGCATGTGTTCCAGTTCAACAGCGAGGCAGAAGGAGAATCTTACGCCGACGAAAATGTTGTCGACATTAATACAGTTGACAACTGAGCGAAACTCTCTATTCCGTACATCAGAAATCCAAGTAGATTGCCTAGTTTCAATGAGGAAATGTCCAAGAAGTCCATTGCTGATTTCAGGTTGCTGAAGATTTCAAGGCTGCTAAATTCACGAACATGGATATGAACAAAAGGAAGGTGTTAGTACAAAGCATAGCTACTGCCCTTAGATCCCGAATGGAGCAACTTAACTCTGTGCTTTATGCTGCTGGAAGTGTCTCGCCTTGTGACATTATGACCTAAGATATTGAAAAAGAAACCAACGCGCAGCATAGTATCTACTTTTTTCGGCTATTCCGCAGATGCTGTTGAAGAAGAAGTTGAGCAGCTTTCTCGTCAGCTAACAAGACGTATGCCAGAGGAGGTGAAGCCAGAGTTCGACAAGGCCCAAAAAAGTATGCAATATTTCCTTCCCGTGTTGCGAAAGCATATGCGATCTGGCTCTTTCCCCATTACTTACCGCAGAAATCTGATGGGTTTACTAGCAAAGCTAGTTCCCATTCCGACCAGCACGGCAGAGGTAGAGAGGGGATTTTCTATCTACTCTGTTATCAGAACGCAACGCTGAACTCGTACAACGGGGGAGCATCTCAAAAGGAGAGAATACTTAGTCGAAAGCACCAATCCAGATGAGACATATATCATCGTAACCTGCTCGGAGCGCTGATTTCAAATCTCTCCTCCTTATCTGCGGAGCGCCTCTGGGTGGGGAACTATGGCCGTTTCAAGACCCAAAAACTGAGTGGTAAAGAAAATAAAATTGATTGTTACAACATGTATATTTCGCAGATAGACTCGTTTCAAGTGTTATAGCAGGCAGACATTTTTCTTTGCGCAGAGTAATCTGATAGACATCACTCCCCCATTCGAGCCCAACTGGAACTTCTGCGTATAATTTAAATCTTCCCTTCGACTTCAAATTTTCTCCACAAAAACAACCATACAGTTGCTTCATTTCATGTGATCATACGTGTCATTGTACACACAGCTCACCTTTGGCGTCCCCATCCTGGATTCATGGGAGAAACAAGCCTTCAGGTAAGTGTTTCCAAGGTGTTCTTAGCATTTTCTTTCCTTTTTAGTTACTAGTCACCTCAAATTGACGTAATCGATAACAATCGGTAAGTCTCTCGCGTTTTTGCGATTGCAAATCCAGGATGAGGACGCCAAAATGGACTGTGTGTGCAGTGGCACACATGATCATATGAAATGAAGCGACTGTAACTCGTTATCCAAAGGCGCTAGCTAATTTTTGCCAGATTTGAAATCAGCGCCCCGAGTACGTCACGATGATATATGTCTCATCTGAATTGCTGCTTTCGACTAAGTATCCTCTCCTTGTAAGCAATTACTTAAAGGCAGCGTCCGGGCAAAATTTCGCCTCTCATGTTTCTGCCATTCTGGGGCCTTCCCGTGGCCCTGAATACAGTTGTAAAGTCCAAATTGTTCAACACCCCCAGAAAACCCGATTCTTGGGGGCCCTCTCTTCAAGAAGCGGACGAGTTTCGGATTGCTCGTCCCCATCGCATGCCAGCGAGAGGAGCTGCAACTGCACGGATGCTGTTGCAGTGCAGTATGCAGTGCAACTGCAATGCAACTGCAATGCAACCGCACACCTGCGTGAACACTCGTCCTCAGCGGTGGTTTGTGATACGAAGAGACAGTTTGTGATACGTATCACAGGCCCGTATCTCCTTTTAGAGGCCACTTCAAAGATTCGGACCAACGCAGATCGAATACTCATGGGCCCCTCTTTACAACTATGTGCTAACCTGGGTGGATGGATCTTGCCCGGACGCTGCCTTTAAGATTTGTCAACCTTCTACTAAATGGTTATCTAAAAACTTCATTTAAAGAATTGCTATAAGTGGTCTAGACAGGCTGTCATCGTATGACTTTTTAAAATATCCTAAATGATGGTATGAAGAAATTGGTCACCTATCTGCTGACTTCCTGGGGGTGGAGGAACGAACACCTCAATTAGGCACCGCCTCCGCGGACCACTGGTCCCAACACGATACACAACAGTAGGACGAAAGGACCAGCAGCCCGCGGAGGCGATGCCTAATTGAGGCGTTCGTTCCTGTACCCACTTCCTGGTGCTACCAGAGGGCCACGAAAAAAACACAAAAGTGCTTAGAAGAAAAAGAACGTTTCAAATCTATTTTCGACTCGGAACGCTTTTTGACGCAATTCTACTTCTACTCCGATGATCTTTTGAAGAAAGAAGAAGATCTTTCAGGCAGCGAACTTGTTGTCTCTCACGTTAGCGATAGTAATATTGTTGATGATGACGTGCAGGAACTGTAAGTTGTTCCTAACTTGTACATGTTTTGGGATAAAAATTATTGCTTTCGTTTTTTGTTGATGCAATGAATTAGGAGCACAGATCTTCATAAAGTCAATTTTTTGATTTATTATTTTTTTTAATTCTAAATTTTTTTTCAATTTGTACCTAAATAAGGTACAAATTAGAGCTCTTCATACCACGCTTTTTTACCTTTTCTCTCTTCCTCCCCCAACCCCCAGGCTCACATACCCCCTTCAACTTGGAAGGTCGGAAACAGCCGAGACCCCCTTGACCTAGGGAGAGCCCTGCTCCCCCTATCGCACCTATGATCCCCTGTCAATACTGAAAAGTTAGGCAAAATCAAACCAGCTTTTCGCGTTGGCCTACTCAAGAATAATGGGGTGAGATAGAAATAGGGTCCGACAAATGTTTTCAGGTATACAATACGCATTTCAGGGGCGGATATGCGCGATATCTCCACAACGTCATACGCAGGAGGGCGGCGGTGCAGGAGGAACCAGAGCTCTTGACCCCTGTATCCAAGAGGAAAAGGGGAGGAGCGGCTGCGTGCCAAGAAGAATCTGGCAACCCTCCAAGCTCCGCCCCCGCGCTGAGCCTGGGTTTTGCCTTTTTTGCTCAGGAATTCGCGGAAGGAAAAGTCTAGTTCAAAAGACTTGGAGTGGAGATACAGAGAAGGGGAAAACAAATTTGTGACCAGTTTTGAAAGGCGAATCTTTTAAATGGACTTTTGTATGAATTCACATCCATGCAGTTCATCATTTTAAAGATTGGAATTGATGAAAAATTTTCTAGAGGGATAAAAGCTTCGGAATTTTTCATGAACTCCTTCCTATAAATGGCTTCGCAAAAAACTTACTCTATATTGCATTTTATTCTCCTGAGCTAATTTTCTCAACCTTTTACGATAGTCACTGCGTTAGTTGCATTTGAGCCAATCGATAGCCGATTATTTGACCTTTGCAGGATCAAGCAAGTCGTCTGATGAGCCAAGAAAGTCAAATTCAAATGAAGACTTTATTCTTTGTTAAGTCCAAAGTATTTTACTTGGGGGGGGGGGGGGGGAGGGGAGGGGAAGGGTGAGAAAAATTCGCGAAAAAGCCGTTGAAAAGTCGTGTTTCAAGAGGTGAACTTGCGAAAGTAGATGACAAATTATTCATCAGAAAGTTTCGAGTTGCAAAATTGTTACAAAAAGGTGAACTTGCGAAAGTAGATGCCAAATTATCCATCAAATTTTCGAGTTGCAAAATTAGAATCGGGCAAAAAGTCGAAAAAAGCAGATAAAGTCACCAAAACTTGTCTGTTATAACAGTTATAGTAGTTTACATTGGTTTCGCCCCATTTGATATTGTCCCACTTCTCTAATCCTATGCCTCGACAACTGCCAGCGGGGTAAAATTGTCCAGGTTTGGTTCGCACTTCAAATCTGAGCTGTGAAGCTTTACTGAGCCTCCTCTCAGGCATAAGATGCTTGCATTTGCATTTTACGTCCTTCTTGGATCTGAGTATCCAGAATTTCTTAGTCTCTTTGTTAAAGTTATTATTAGAACCACTCTGAAACTTCATTTTCGGCTTATGTCCCCCTGCTTTGAATCAATCTTTTTTTCTGGTCATTTTCTAGGCTTTGTATCATCATTTTGATTCTGAACAAAAATTAAAAACATTTTAATGGTAGTGGTGTTCCATATACTGACTCTTAGAAAGATGGTTACTCTATTTATATATTAGGTTTATGACATGATACTATTTTTGTTATCATCCGGTACCTGAAAACCTGTTTGAGAATCTTTACTGTCCATTTTTTAAGTTCCAATTCATAGTTTAACCTCTTAATCCATCAGATTTGATCAATATCTGGTAGTCCATCCACCATTCTTGCTCAACACACAATGGGAGCATCCCGTGGGCGGAGCGATGGGCGGACCCTCCTCTGCCTTCCCCATTCCCCTTTGGATACGGGCGGCAAGGGCTTTGGTTCCTCCTGCACCACCTCCCGCAGGAGAGTTCCCGGCGCAACGCTTAGCATTTGCAGCCGCCGAGGACGTCGGCTCCCCGAAGGGGAGGGATATTCGATGGCGCAGATCACCCACCTACCGATCTTCGGTGGCGGGAAAAGAGAGGCTGTTTGACCTTTCAGCGGGGTATAAATACTGCTAGACAGAGGGATCAGTCAGAGCGCGAAGAGTACGGTTTCGGGAGTTTAGACGAGCCATCGAAGAGAGGCGGACCTCTCCCTTAGTTAGTGATAGCCTAGGGAATCCTGCTGTGAGGGCAAATCGGGTTAAAGCCCTGTTATTGTACATAGTTACACTCGTTGTAGTTCTTGTTCCTGTTAATTTGTCCATTAGGATAAAGGAGGAATATTTCTGGTACATAAAAACTAGTACAGTCGAATAGATTTTCCGCTTGATATAGTGTGCTTGCACAGAAGGTGAAATGCAGTGAAACTTGCGCGTGAACAAATAGCTTCGACTGCGACGCCGGCCAATTGCGCGCGCCAAATGCCGGCAGTACTGGCGTGGCTATTTATTCACGCGCAAATTTCACCGCATTTCACCTTCTGTGCAAGCAAACCATATCAAACGAAAAATCTACTCGACTATACTTTATTCGTAATCAGCATGCCCTCACCTCCCCCCTCCGAGTCCCTTAGCTCAAGCTTCGCAAAAGATCGATGAAATCGACATCGATCGATACGCCGAAGTGTATGTGCAACGTTTAGTCCAGATCAATTCAGAAATAAAAATTTGTATTTGGAACGTACGTACATACGACAGACAGACATCCAGCTTTATATATAAGATATATTTAGGCTGTAACACAGCTGGAACTTTACTCCAAACCAATGCAGATGATTTCTAGGTTTGGTTGTCAACTGGTTAACGGTTTTTTATCGATAAAAAAAGAAATCAAACAATGAGTCACGAAATGCTGCACGCTGCAGACGTGTCTGCTGCTGGCAACGGATGAACAATGCTGTGCTGATTCTTTGCGAAATCCGCGCCTGTCTCCAGCTCTTCATATCCTTCAATGGTGTTCTTGTGAATATCTGCAACTTTGTAGCAATTAAAGAATGCAATCATTATGTTCAATGTCCTGCACAGCATTTCGGCACTATTGCAGGGTGCCTACTCTAAATTTGAAATTTTACGACTAGCAAAAATTTTAGGGAAATTAACTGATATCTCAAATTTACGATGTGTAAAAGGAGGGTAATTCCATAAAATAACTCTCTCGCGAGATATCAACCTCTGAAATACATTTTCCTCTTCCCCTCCCCCACACTTTTATATAGTTCATTCTTAAAATCGTGACGACGAGTTTGACTGCGGTATTTGCGCATACAGGGGCATAAAACACCCATACAAACAGGGATAAACTCAACGCCCAGCTTAGTTACTTCCAGTGTCTGCGTAGTATCATACGTAAGCAGAAAAACTATTCGAGTAGAGAGAAACCAAGAGATGAAGGTGCGTGCGTGTCGCGCGCGGTCGCGCCATCGTCACGATTTTTCGAATGCCCTATAGATCGTCTAATCACAAATTGTTATACGCTGTAACACAACGAAGGCGCAATTTTATAGGGAGCAAATGTGGCTTTATTAGCCACAGGGCGCATGAGGCGCTGCATTTAGATACTACGGTGAAGATACGGCGCGCCGCGTTCGCGGCCGCTTAACTAATGCTGCTCCTGCGCCTTCGTCATGCAGTCGCCTCTAGAAAATTTGTGATATTGATTAATACGCTCTAATTTTATTACAAACACAGCTCTAAGTACACTTACTTCGTTCTCTACCCACTATTTCCCATACACTCTTCTTCGCGCTCCTCAGTAGTACGTAGGTGTCCAGCGAAGCCTAAAAGTCTTCTTCATGACATTGTTTGACGGGAATGGGTAAACAATTTTTGACAGATATAACGGACGACTGCTGGCCGATAGGGCTGTCCGCAAACAGTCAAAAAAACTATGATGCGCATCGGCATCTATGATTCTGCTCACTTCTACTGGTTTATAGAAATTAGTAATAAGAACGTCTGTTTCCTAAATGATCTCTGCCGTCTCTCCGGCAGTGCTCTGCACGCGCCGTCTAACTTACCGGTCTTGGATATTATCGCATACCCTGTGAGAAGCAGCAGGGCCACGAGGGTGGCAGAATGTCAATCTGAAAATCGTTTCAAGGAAAAAACAAAGGAAATATTGAAAATATACGTTTACAGGTATATACACTCCTATCAAGTTCCTACACGACCGACGTTCAAAAACTCGCTCAATTCGCATATCACTTTTTAAAATTCCAGCTTTTTCTACTGAATAGTGATTGACTGCCTCTTTTACAACGCATGCATAACGACATGACTACGAAACTGGAGCATAAACGGACAAGAGCTAGGAGAAGCATAGTGCAAAGTATATAGGCCGTGTGAAAACTTCGTTAGCTTTTCTTGTTTTATTTTTGTAGTAGAACGCGTTGAGTCGTTGACGATTTATTAGAAAAACACAAGAGTTCCCCCTCTGCCTATTGGCGTACATGCCGAGGGTTCACTAGAAATAGCTCAGGAACAACACACAAAATATATCAAAGTGCGGCGGGTACGCCGCAACCACAGAGACCATATCGACCTAGCCTATAGTGAGCGAGCAAGTTCCAACATAAGGGACGGCTCTACAACACCTCCCTCCTAAGATGAACAACGGTACATCTTACAAAAAGGATCTATTTGTAGACGTTCTGGTGGGCGACGATGGCGACTTGGTCTGGTTGATGACGTAGTTGAAGTTGCATGGCGTTCAGCGATGTCCATGCCATTGTCCAATCGGTCTTCTTCGGAACGCATGGTGTGCGATGAGTCACGACGGCGATCCATACTTGATCCACTACGCATCTGGTTCGCATGTCGTCTCCATAACTGGTTGTCTTCCGTAAGCACATCGTATACGGCTTTTCCGTAGCGTTTCTTCACACGCGCTGGAATCCATTTTTCACATCCAGAGCGAAAATCACGTACCCACACGTCTTCTTGTGGTTGGTACGCTTTCTTCCGTGCTCCATGATGACTGTTAAACTGCTTTTCCATGGTTTCATTGGCCAACTTTCCTTCTTCTTTGGAATCTTCATCTAATAGCGACAGCGGTGTCCTCATCTGACGTCCTAGCAGCAGTTCGGCCGGCGAAAGTTGTCCAGGGGTAGACGTCGAGGGCGTTCTTCGATAGCATTGCAAAAATTCTGCTAGCTTCTGTGCCGTCCCTCCCTCCTTGATTTTCTGAAAAGTTCTCTTGAAGATATCCACAAACCTCTCGGCTTGACCATTCGATTGTGGATGGAACGGAGGGGAGCGCATATGCTTGATTCCTTGCTCTTCACAGAAATCTTGGAATTCCTTTGCCGTAAACTGTGTTCCATTATCCGACACGATTACTCGCGGATTTCCGAATCTTGCGAAGAGTAGTCTGAGTTCCTTTAGAGTTGCAGCAGTCGACGATGACGACATTTCCAGCACTTCCGGCCATTTGGAGTACGCATCGACTACGACAAGATACATCTTTCCATTTAGTGGTCCTGCATAGTCAATGTGGATCCGATTCCATGGTTTTTCTTCCATTTTCCATGAATGCAGTACAGTCTTCACTGGCATCTTGGCTGCTTCTTGACATTCCCTACAGCGGCGCACTGAGTCTTCGATGTCTTTGTTGATGCCCATCCAGTATGCGAATCCTCTCGCGAGCATCTTCATCCTTGTCATTCCAGGGTGCCCCTCGTGTAACTGCTTCAAAACCTCTTGTCGCAGCGAGACTGGAATAACTATTCTGTGGCCAAAGTACAAACATCCATTTTGCACTGATAAACTCTCGCCCAGTGCTCTCCAGTTTCCGATATCTCCTTTCGGCTTGGACGGCCACGATCCTGACTGTAGCATTTGTATAACCTCCCTGATGTTTTCGTCCTTATGGGATTCCTCTTCAATCTTACTCCTGGTCACTGGTAGCGCTCGTACAGCGGCAGCTTGAACGGCTTGCACATCTTCTTCTATCTTCGCTATCACGACGTCCTCGGTTTGGAATGGCCGTGGAGGGATCAATCGAGACAATGCATCGGCTTGTCCAAATTCGGTCGTCTTCTGGTACTCCAAATCGAAGTCGTATGCGAGAAGAATAAGTTTCCATCGTTGCAATCTGTTCGCTGTGTACACAGGTACCATCTTCTTCGGTCCAAAAATGTGCAGCAGCGGCTTGTGGTCGGTGAGCAGCCTGAATCGGCGTCCGTATATATATCGATGGAACTTACGCACTGCGAAAACCAGTGCAAGTCCTTCTTTTTCAATTTGTCCATAATTCTTCTCGGCGGCTGTGAGGCTCCGGCTTGCATGACAAATCGCCTTTTCCGATCCATCCGGCATCTTGTGTAAGATCACAGCTCCAATTCCGTAATCCGATGCGTCGGCAGCTACCACTATCTGCAATTTAGGGTCGAAATGTGTAAGGAGTAGATCCGAGGCCAAAACTTCCTTAGCACGCTCGAATGCGTGTTGGCATTCCTTTGTCCACTCGAACCTTGCTTCCTTCTTGAGCAGTGCGTCCAAGGGTGCACGGAGCTGGCGCATCTCTGCTACGAATGATCCGTAGTAGTTGATCATGCCGAGGAAGGAACGAACATCTGCTATGTTCTTCGGGGCTGGCATTTGTTGGATGACCTCAATTTTCTTCGGATCCGGCCGGCGTCCGTTCTTGTCGATAATGCAGCCTAAGTAGCAAATTTCTGGCATCAGAAAGTTGCATTTTTCCAACCTGACATGGAATCCATAGTCCTTGATTCGCTTGAAAAGAGCTTCCAAATTTTGGCGATGCTCTTCGTAACTCCTTCCCGTGATGATGATGTCATCGAGATAAGCGGCTACTCCATCAAGTCCGCTTATCATAGAATCCATAATCTGTTGGAATATGCCTGGCGCGGATTTTACTCCAAAAGGTAGGCGATTGTAGCGATACAATCCCTTGTGCGTATTGATGGTTAGCATCTCTCTCGATGCTTCTGCAACTTCCACCTGTAGATAAGCTTCGGCCAGGTCGAGTTGTGTGAAGAGCTGGCCTCCGTTTAGTTTTGCGAACACCTCCTCCGCCGTGGGCAATGGGTGCTGATGCAGCTGCAAAGCATCATTCAATCCTGTCGAGAAGTCGGCACATAGACGAATTTTGCCATTTTTCTTCTTGACGGCGACCACTGGCGCGGCCCACTCTGAGTGTTCGACCGGAGAAATGACTCCTTCGGCTACCAAGCGATCGATTTCGGCTTCCAGTTCCGGTGCTGACGCGTAAGGCACCGGTCGCTTCTTCTTGAAGACCGGAACAGCATCGCTCTTCAAGACTAATTTTGCTTTACTCTTCGTGCACTTTCCGAGGTCGCTACTGAAGACTTCTCCATACTTCTTCTTCAAGTCGGCAACCACTTCGGCTCGGATTTCCTCTTCGCTAGTCACCTTTCTGCAGTGGTACTTGTCCTTCAGCTTTTTGTATGCCGGCAGCTGGATGCACCATTCCAGTCCTAGTAGATTCGAGCCTTCGGTGACGTAGCATGTGCCCTTTCCATGAACCATCTTCCCTGTAACTCGATCTCTGACGGAGAAGTCGGTCGAGAATTTACCATAAATCTGCATCGGCGTTCCGTCTGCAGTTTTCACAGGCATCACACAGGATTCCAGAGCAGGCGATCCCATCCTCTTCCACGCTCTACGCGATATCAGGGTTATGTCTGCACCCGTATCCAGCTGGAGCTTGAGAGAACATCCTCTTACTACGACGTCGAGGTAAGTCCTGGCACTCTCGGCGTCGAAAGCGACCACATTCTTGACTGTCCTTTGCGACCAAAGCGTTTTGCACCTGTCCTCCGTCGCTTCTTCCGACCAGTGCTGCCAGATTGGGGGCACTCTCTTCTGAAATGCGGTCCTCCGCATATGAAACAATTCACCTTTTTCTTCCATACGGCATGGATGTCGCGCGTTCCTTCCATGTCTGTATTATCCATTTTCAGGGCAGTGAAGTTTTCACATTCCGCGACTAGGTCCTCGATTGTCAACGGTGCTTCGTCCCTGTGAGCGTCCAGTCGACGAATCATCCGAAGGCGAACTTCTCTAAGTGAGGGATCTTGAAGACCTGCTACGAACTGCAGCGTCTTCATCGCCGTGTAGTCGACCTCCTTGAGCCGGGCATCCTCGTCCATCCGCTTGATAGTGTTGGCGTACTCGCGAAACGGTACGTACGTCGGTGTTAGCGGAGGACACGTTATTCTTAGGCACTCATACCGTCTTCTGATGAGCGTCTTTTTGGAGGCGAACAGCTTCTGGAGATTTGCGACGGTGGTGTCGAAGTCCAAGTCGTTTGGTTGCGCAGGCAGGATCTCATCGGCATACTTTCGGTATGCTTCTTCATCCAGCTTCATAAGGATCAAATCGCGCTTCTTCTGATCCGAAAGTTGGGAGTCTCGAATGACCGGTCCGTACCTGCCATACCAGTAAGCAAAGGTGTTACCTGTATCTTCGTCTGAGACGAATCTTTGCACGTCTTTGCTCAGCTGGTCGTACTGATCCTTGCTGGCGTCCTGGACGGCTACCCTTTGGTTGCTGGTCAAAGCGGTGACCAACGCCTTCATTTGATCCTGTTGTGCTTGCAATTGCACTTGCATTTGCTCCTGTTGTGCTTGCGACTGCATTTGCATTTGCTCTTGTTGAGCTTGCAATTGAACTTGCATTTGCTCCTGCAGAGCTTGCGACTGTATTTGCATTTGCTCCTGCTGAGCTTTCCATTGTGCTTGCATATGCTCCTGTTGAGCTTGTAGTCGAGCCTGCATCTGTTCCTGTTGAAGCTGCATATGCAGCTTCATCTCCTCCTGTTGGAGCCGCATCTGGTCGATCATGACCGAGAGGACCTTCTCCAGAGAGTCGCCATGCCGTTCTTCACTAGCTTTCGGCATGGTAGACCTTTCTGGTGTCGACGAAGTCTTCTGCTAAATAGATAAGCTTCTCGACAAAGCTTACTTGTCTGGCTGTCCTCGACCACTGACAGCTTCTTCCTCAATTCGAGCTGCAACGCGTCTTCTCGTTGGACGATGGAGGCTTCCGGTCCTTGTCGATCGAGCTTCTTCTGGTCCTTGTCAATCGAGCTTCTTCTGGTCCTTGTCGGTCGAGCTTCTTCTGGTCCTTGGTCGGTGGAGGCTTCTTGTCCTTGATCCTGATCGCCAGTTGTAGTAGAACGCGTTGAGTCGTTGACGATTTATTAGAAAAACACAAGAGTTCCCCCTCTGCCTATTGGCGTACATGCCGAGGGTTCACTAGAAATAGCTCAGGAACAACACACAAAATATATCAAAGTGCGGCGGGTACGCCGCAACCACAGAGACCATATCGACCTAGCCTATAGTGAGCGAGCAAGTTCCAACATAAGGGACGGCTCTACAACAATTTTTTCTCGATATTTTGTAAAGCATTTGGCAAAAGTTTGTATGTGTTTGGAAGCTCCAAGTCAGCTTTACCAAACCGCTCGCATAACTCTCTCGATTCGTAAAAAATTAAAGAAAAATTTGACCACAAACCGAAAAATCCGAGAAGGCGAAGATTCTTTTATTCGATAATTATGTTACGCTGCATCTCGGGTTGGAACGCTTGAAGAGACAGCTCGAAAAGTTGCGACGTGTGTGGGCAGAATGCTTTAGCTCCCACAGGATACTCTAGAGTGGTAAAATGCCTTAAAAACTCATACTGCAACCTTAGAGGCACCGTCCACTCAATATTTCGAATTCAATGTTTTTGTCGCCTTCAGGCCTTCTGAAAGCCCTGATTCCGAATATGGAGTCGAAAATCCGCGAAACCCCCAAAAATGGGTGCGTAGCAAGTGATACTCGGGCAGCCGACTGCTACCGCAGCCAGCCGCCGGAGCTGACGGCAAAGGCGCTGCAGCTGGTACAGTGATTACGCTCGTCGTCTAAAACTCTTGCAGAGACGAATCTCTGCCTTTCTTCAAATCTCCTCGCACCTAGTTGCTCTCAGGTGCGATTATCAGCCTTCGGGAAAGGGTGATATTCTTGATGTCCAGATTATTTCGAACAGCGAAAAATACGTATTATTTGAAAACCAAGCAAATAAGCAAAGCGATACAGAGGAGAGTTTTTCTAGAGGAAAATGATCACAAAATCAAATTAGTTGAAATGCCTAAAATAACCAGAAACTGAAATTTCGGGAAATCTCTAGTTTTAGGAATTTTTCTCTACTTTCAACGTCAGTGAACAAAGAACAATTAAAGGAAAAGTTGTGGATAAGATGATTAGAAAGCCTGTCAAAATTGATACTGTAATTTAGTGATGTTAAGCGAGCTGATTAAGCCGAAGTAGCTAGTATTAGGTTGTTGCAAAAATAATGTCCGTTTTTCTAGGCCTACTTTCCGAACAACTTTTTTCCTTCATAAATTCTTTTTCGATATGGATTCTGCATACCAATAGAAAGCTTTCTTCATGTACTTTCTAACAGTTATCAAATTAAACTTCTATCTCATCTGTGAGAATTTCACCAGCATCTCACACAGCTGCACTCAAAATCGGAAATTCGTTGCTTTAACTCTCTTGGCCACAAATCAGGCGCAAATGAACGAGTTCTTTTGAAAACATAGCTACTGTATTGGTTGAACATTGTTTACCTATAGCATGTTTAAGTAGTTTTTTCAAAAACATCTGAACCGAGAAATCGACGTCCCGAAATAGATACTCGCTGCTGGCATTCTATGGGTCCAAAGTTTCTCATAAGTAGGGCAATCGCCGAAGCTTCGCTCATTTCTGTATGCCTGAGGTCAGGACATCTTTCCCACAATTTTTGCAAAAAAGCTTAGCTATTCAGTGTATGAAGAATTTCAAATTTATATAGTTTGGGACTTTTCTAGCCTACCACAAATAGGCTCGAAAAAGTGAACAATTTTGAATTTCTCTTTTCTTTTCGCAAGACTTTTTCGTTGAAGTCTTTTCTAAGCAGAAGTATACTACTGGCTTGCGTCTACAAAATAAGCAAATTAGCAGCCAAAGGAACAAAATTTGAAGGGAGTTGTAGTCTCACAAATACGAGGTTTATGAAAGGAAAACTTACGGTTTTTTGACCCATGGTTTTCTTACCGTTTGTGATATCAGTAAGTGCAGGTGCGCTTCAGGATAAGAGAGATTCACTGCTTCGTATGGTTTTGATTCCAAAATATAAGGACTGGACAAAGTTATAGCCTTTCAAAGTAAGACTTTGCAAAACGGACTTTATTTTTGCAACAACCTAATACATTGAATAGGTATGACAAAAGGCAAAAAAATGCCACGTATGCTGACACAGTGTAACCAAGAAGTCAAAATGCCTTCAAACTATACAGTTGTCAAAAAGAGCCTCAGGCTCAAGCTATGTGGAAAATTTACCACTTCTTCAGCTTTGAGAAAATGAAACTATTGATGAAAAAAAATTGAAGGCCTAGAACTCGTTGCAAAGTAAAAAATGATTTAAACCTGAAAAGGAGCGCCTATATTAACCCTTCAATGAACGCATTTTGAATTCTAAAGTGTTCATGAAAAATTGAGTAAAATTCTAAAAAGTTATCATTAAAAAATTAAAAATCTTCAAAACAGTTTCGATAACAATTTTAATGTTTTGATGTCAAAGTTACAAAAAAATTTGATTTTCTATACATTCATTTTTGCAAGTTTTGTAAAATTTTGGGAATTTTCTGGAGCGGTTTTGCATTCGATTGCATGATTTTCGATAAACAATGGATTTGTTGATGATTTTTGATTATCAACTTAGAGCTTATCTTAAGAATAGCCTATGGAGCGTCCATAGGCTATATTTCCATCTACTTTTGATGAAGTATCTAATCACTCGAACATTGAGTGACATTTGTGCAGCGGGAGTCGACCTCTACGGCGGCTTCCCCTTTTAAGCCTGTAGCCCGTCTACGGCGCCCTGTCCTCGGGTAGATTCCCCCCTTTTACTCGTATAAAAGGAATCCCCGAGTGTTTGTTATGTTCGTCTGTGGATAAATTATTATCGATACTACTATCGCCTACGACACTTGGTTCCCACCAAAGATTTTCTGCTGTTCAAAATGATATACAGGGTGTCCCAAAAAAATGTTTAGAACGTTTGATCGTTAATATCTCTCTTCCCAAGAAGTCTTTTGCCTTGCTTCAGGTACCGTTTTGTAGAGCTGGCTTCAACTTAGATTTCCATTATAGAATCACCCATCTCTCTTCATTACTGTAGGATTACGGTAGAAACTTGAAACATATGGTGTCAATGCGGAAAAAGCTGCCGTTTCAAAATTTTTCAAAAAATTGTGAAAACTTGTGTAATAGGGTTTTTACAGACGCTGAGTTCAATACTCAACTATTCACAAGATTACGAAGCTTTCTAAACGGTGTAATCGCACTTTTTAGGAACAGTGAAAAAAAGGCCGCTACCTCTCACCTGGCATAACTCTTCAATGAAGCATCATGATGAGTTGGGAACTTTACACTTATAATCAGCAACTCTAATTAGCCTGGTGTAAAAGTTTTCAGGCTGTTTTGTTTCCTTTCTGAGGCAAAATATGGCCTTTCATGGTTCAAAACCCTCTTTGAAATTTCTACCGTAACCCTACAGTAATGAAGAGAGATGGGTGATTCTATAATGGAAATCTAAATTGAAGCCAGCTCTACAAAACGGTACCTGAAGCAAGGCAAAAGACTTCTTGAAAAGAGAGATATTAACGATCAAACGTTCTAAACATTTTTTTGGGACACCCTGTAGATATTAAGGATATCATGTTATCCCTGAAAATGGATGAGGATCTCACCTCACCACAACGAGGTGCGAGGAAATCTTTCGGCAAGAGTTTTAGACGACGAGCGTAATTACTGCCGGCGGCTTTGCCGCGTAGTCGGTACAGTAATTACGCTTGTCGGCTCCGGCGGCTGCCCGGGTACCACTTGCACGCCTTTCCCCAAAAATCCCTGTTTCGAGAACCCTCTGCAACAAGCGCAGAAAGATAAAGCATGCAAGTAGGCGGGGCGACCATGTTCGCCCCGCCTACTTTGCTATTCCGGAGCGGATTTCTCGCTCCAGAAGCAGTCTTTTGCGGCGAAGCTTGAGGGTTTGCCTAGTGTGGGGGCCCACACTAGTATGCCATCGTAATCTCGCCAACCTCCACTTTGGGTGGACGGTGCCTTTAAGATGTGTCTCTTTTTCGTTGGGCATATGAGAGGGCACCTTGAAGAAAGGATAGTCGCCGACCAATCCAGAATTTGACAGACTAGGTGGCTTGTGGTTGCCAAATCATCGAATATATGGGTTAATTACTCCAAAACTCAATTTGGGAGACATCAACGCCGCTGCGGGAAACCTTGTCCCGCCAACTTTTGCAGAATGGCATTAAAATCGATGGAAGGAATTGAGCAAGCACAAAAAGTGGGAGTAAGCGCACTTTTTGAAATAAATTTATCAATGCATAACGGGAAAACGAAGGGAGGAAAAAGGTGTAAATAATATTTTCGCCTTAACTTTCCGGTATGTAGTCGAGTTTTTATTCAATTTCTCATGACTGAAAGAAACAATGATAGTACTTGGAAGACAAACTTAGAACTTTTAAACGCATATAAGCATTTTGCCTCATGCTTTATGAATTTTGAGAAAAATTACGACAAAAAGCGAACAAACTTATTACACAACCTAATATTATGGAAAAATTATGTGAATGAAGGTTGTGACAAACTTCTTTTCCGAAAATTTCCCACCACCATAAAAGAAAAAATGGCTCGTTTGCAACGATAAAACACGAAATTTGGTGTGTAAACGCGCAGTGGGATTGAAGAACAAGGTAGGAAAAAATATGGGGAACTTATGTGAATAAAAACCTCCAACTTTTCTCCAAAGTGGGTATTTGCCCTCCTAATGCCCACCTAGGGTTGGCAAAACTTCCATTTTACATTCTTTCAAAATTCCTACAAAAATTTAATCCACACCTAAAGTTTACTAAACAGTAACATCTTGGTTTCGAAGCTCCTCCTCTCCTCCATAGAATCCGAAATAGCAACGACGCCGGTCCTCTCGAGGAAGAAAGCACGCTACACTTGAATAATTAGCGCAGTTGGCGCCATCAATTAGATGTAAATTGGCAAGTAGCAAAGGCGAAATTGTTTTACAACTGTCTAATTGCCACCCTCGTGCCGGACCCTGTGAAGCAGTAGTGCTGAGGCGGTGCCTAGTAAAATTCGTTGCTCTACCCCTTATAGCCATGGGAGACGGTCAAGAGGCGCGATTTCTTTGGCTGTCAGCAACGCAAAACTCCGTTTAGTGCTACGCCAGTCTCCAAAAAGTACCACATGAAGTGCATTGGATATCTGACTAAGATAATCAAATGCTGAGTTTGGTGGCTTTTGCTGGAAAACGGACCGAAATATTCAAGAATTTTTTTAAACTGCATTTTAAGGGTTTTTGACCCTCTAAATTGCTTTTTTGAGTTGATTCCAAGGTAGCAAGATTGAGGAACCCATGCAGCTATCTGATATATCTTCTTCAAAGACTTAGATACTTTTAGAATGTTATAAAACACTTATTATGTGCTATCGCGCCTCTCGACATAACACCCCATAGCCATCATGCTTCGTATAGGAGCCAGAGTTGCAAATACTCACCTTGCCCTTGAAGCGCAGCTTTCCTTGTGGAGTAAATTCGAATCTTCCAGTCTGCATAGCGCAGGAATAGGTCTGTAAAGATCTCATAAAACATGCACCACTTTCGATGAGTAATCACCTTTTCACTGCAAAGGATTTTACCGGGTATGCCGTATGTAAGTAGAGCAGACTCCAAATGCATTGTTTCGCCAAACACGCAGAACCTGGCGCAATAATTGCGTTAGGCAAAATTGTATAGGTTGCTGCATGACGAATGCGCAATATTTTCGGGCGCGAACGCGGTTTTATTAGCTGCGAAGCGCATAAGGCGCAGAACCACAACGGTGAAGATACGCGCGCGTCGCGTTCGCGCCCGCTCAACCAATATTGCCTTGCGCCTTCGTCCTGCAACAGTCTTTACGCTACGAGAGCATTTGGAGGAGAACCAATAGAGGAACTACGGGTCTTGTCGTTATCCGAGCTAGCTGTCTTGGCAAAAATCCGAAAAGACTTGGCAAAAAAAAGCAGGAGAAACACAACAGAGCAAACAGCCCTTCCCCGGGAGGCGTGCAAGTGTTCCAGGGCAGCTGCCTAGTATCGGAAACCGCTATAGCTAGCGCCAACGCCTTAGCTGATTGCCACAGGGGTGTAGGCCCTTCTGAACCTGCCCTAATCGCGACGGCTATAAGAGGTCAGCGCTAATTAGAGGTCACTCCATGATTGGCTAGCTCGCGGGAGCGAGCAGCTGACCTGGGCAGACGCGCTGCGGAGGCGGACGAGTTTCACGTCGCTGGTAACCTACTCCACAATGAGATTCTGGAAGTAATTCTCTAGAAAATTCCTAATTCCCCCAAATTCCCTAAATTCAATAACTTAAGTTATTCGCTCTACTCTACACTACTTAAATTGCCGGCTACTTTCTAAGGTGGTATGTTTTTGACCTATAAGACATTTTCAAGTCTTTTTCGACTTATTTTACTGGTTTTTTAGTTCGATTGCTTGCTCTACTCTCCTAGGTCTTTGTGAGTTCGACTGCATACTCTACTCTCCTACGTTTGCCTCCTAGCAGCATCATCTAGTCACATTCAATTGAAATGTGCACTACATGCATGCCAGTATTGAAGCATACGTTTTTTATGATGAGTTTTTAGTTATTTTATGAAGTTTTTCTTACACCGTCCATATCAAAAACGCAATCAAATAAAAATGCATCATCTTCATTTGGTAGCGTGATCTACATGGATTGACTTTGGTAGCGACCTTTTCTTTGCTGCACGCATCATGCTTTTTAAAGCGTAAATTTTCAGATGCACGTTCGTAAATTTTACTAGGAATGAGAATTTTAAGGAGATGATAATTTTCCTGGAAAGCTACAGAGATGCACTGAAATGTCAGAAGGAAATACGCATCTGATAACGAATTAGCGTAGATCACAAATTTAAGTTATAATTGGCCTTTATGAGTTGTTACACAAACTTTGATTACGTGGGCTTTCCTCAATAGCATCAAGCAGCTCACATTAGCAATATGATGTGACGATGCACGAGGTTATAAGGATCGCACACACAAGGGATATAAGTGGAAAAAAAGCAAAGAAAAACAAAGTTCGAAAAAATTCAAAAGAGATTCATGAGAAGTTTTTTTATGAATCATGGAAATGAAGACTTCGGAAATGTCCCATAAATCATGAACATACCTGCTTGGAAGTAGGGAAATCATAAACATACCTGCTGGGAAGTAGGGCTCAGAATACCAAACATTCAGAGGATGGTAGCTGTGTTTGGTTGAAATCAGCGTGGTTGGCTTACATTCCATAATGCAAGAGCCGCACGGAAGAAGTTGGTGATTTTCGAAAATAGTACGAGCCCTTCAAGGAGCACTCGTCCGCAGTCATCGCAGCGCATGCGCGCGCGTCCTAGTTCTAGATTACTGTAGGGGACGGTGGGTTCAGAAGGGCCGTCTCCCTTGCCACAGGAGTATGTATACCGATTGGCATCTATTATACCACTGATAATTTACAAACGAGAGAGGGAAATATGCGAGAATGAAATACAGGGCGTTTATTGATATAGTTATTTTTTGGTAAAATATAGCTGTTGTACAAAATAGTAGCGCCTGATTAATGCACTTCTTACAAAAACTCAGAAAAGCATAGAAGTGATTATTGTTTTTTAAGTACTAAAAACACACAAATCTACAATTCTGTAGTACAGAAAAAATCTGAAATGATTGATTGCTAAGTGCTTCAGATTTATGGTGACCTAAGGTTGGGAATGCTCCAGTTCTCAGTAAAGTGAAGTGTCAAAGATAAAAATTGTCTGAGTCAATCAGATAACTGTAATATTTGCTGGTGTATCCGCTGCTTGGCTGGTTCACCACTGAGTTTTTACTTCAGACTTATCTAAAGCAAAACATGATTGGCAATCAATTATTGCGTATCTTTTAGAGATTTATTGCAAAATAAATCCAAATCACTGCTTGTCTAAATTTTTTTGTGAGTTTGTGTCCTGATCATGTACTTATCTCAAACGTAAATCCAATTTTTATAGTCTATATTACTCTCTTATATCTCTCTATTTCATTCTTAAAGGCAGTGTCCGGGCAAAAACTCGATTTTGAGATTTTGTGCTTATACGGGCCTATTCGCCGTGCTGAATCCGAAAATCCACATTAAAAAGCGCGAAAACGGCGAAAAAGGGCCCTAACACAGGCGGGAAATCAGCAGGTGGGCGGGGCTTTCCCCAGTGCGATTTCACGCTCCCGGAGCGATTTTCTTGATTCCGCTAGCCGTCCTAACATAGCTACCGGTCAAGTGCGAATGATTGACTTGAAACCGGAAGCGAGAAGGTCGCTCCGGAAGCCGGGAACGTGAATTCGCAGTGGGGAGGGCCCCGCCCACCTGCTCATTTCCCTCCTGTGTTAGAGCCGTTTTTCGCCATTTTCGCGCTCTACAATGTGCATTTTCGGATTCAGCGTAGCGAATAGGCCCAAGTAAGCACAAAATCTCAAAATCGAGTTTTTGCCCGGACACTGCCTTTAAATTCATCAGTAACAAGCTACAAATTTTCTGCGTTGCTGATTGATATACTTTTTGTCGCAATTGCGTAAACTTCAAGGCAATTTGTGCACCTTAGCGCGAGGCTGCCGTATAGTAAGTTCCAACTCAGTGTAGGCGGAAACTGGACTGGCGGGAGTCCGCTTCGCAACGAATCGCGCCGCTTTGCAGTCTGCGTCTCTTCATTCGAATCTAACTCTCTGAGCCAGTGGCGGTGCGGATGCGCTGCTCCACTTGTAATGTTCGCCTACTCCAGGTTGAAAAAGACTGTGGAAATCCTTTGGCAAGAGGTTTTGAACGACGATGACGCGCTTACGGTAGCTCAGCTCAGGGTCCAGCACGAAGTGGCATAAGACAAATTCAAAAAGAGTCCCCCTTGACATTGCAGGCAAATTACGAGATCCCCTCTGTAGTGTTTGTAGAAGCTTTTCTAATATTCTGCAACGAAAAAAGGGGATCAAAGTGAAGAAAAGAACAAGATAAGTTGAAGATCAAAAAGCGAAATGCGGAAAAAGGTTATTTCCATATCATCAAGAGCCGTAACAAAGCTTAGGAGACGAAACTTGTAAGGTGAGCACTCATAGGTAGATCTTGATCATGGGAATAGCCTTATGTAAAAAATTTGGAATTTATGTCAGGAAGGGAAAGAATTTTGAAGATTCGTGACTTTGTGTGGTCCTGCGCAACCTCAGGGTGCTCCTAAGTTGCGCGGGAGCAATCTAAAACCGAAAAACACTTGAAACTCCCCTCCTTCACATAATTTTTTCAATAGTTTTTCATATTTTTCTTTCGATCGATCATCGCCGCGATGTGCACACCAAATTTGGTGGCTCAATATTGCTTACTCCTTGTAAACAAACCGATTGTTTACATTTTTATGCGTAAGATTGTGTATTGAGATGTGGAATCGTGTGCACACAGGTTTGTGCACTAGTCGCGTCGTAACGTGTTGATTTACCTGTAACTGGTAAAATTATAAAATTACATTAAAGGCAGCGTACACCCAAAATTTGAGTTACCGAATTTCCTAGATCTTTCTACACCGTTTATATACTGGGCCCAGAAGAAGACCAACTGCGTTGGTCCGGTCTCCCAATGTTGCTTCTGAGCGGAGAAAACCCCCCTCAATTTTCTTTCACGCCGCCCCTTTTCTTTCGCTCCGCCTCCTCCGGACGAATCCATAACAGCGTAAGCTGCAATTGCAGTTGCAGTTGCTGTTGCAACATCTGTTGCATTTGTTTTGGGTGTACGCTGCCTTTAAAGGCAGCGTCCAGGCAGATCCGAGCTCGACGACCACGCCCACTTCCCCCGGACGGCCAACCCCTTATGAACGAAGTCTCCTCAGCCTTGACGTGTTTTCACATGACCAACACAGTCGAACTTACAGAGTTTACCTGTTAATACTTGCTTTCGACAAGGATAACATCAGAAGCACTAGTCCGGGTTTTCCCAAAATAGCCCCAAAAGGTGGTTTTCTGAGAAATTCACGCTTTTTGAGTTCCATATTCGGAATCAGCGCCATGGAGAGGCCTGGATAACATAAAAATATAGAAGTCGAGAATCTGCCTGGACGCTGCCTTTAAACCTTCAAGTCGGGCTTGCTAAGAGTTAGAGTTGTGCTTTTCTAATATATCGCAGGTTTCGGAGTGGAAACTACGAGTTACCCTTTGCTTTCCCCTCGAAAAACGACATCCAGAGTGGGAGCGAGCGCCACCTCTGCTAAGCCCTGGCTCAGCTAACAAGGGAATGGGCAGAAGTCGAAGTGGCCAATCCAATCAAGCTGCATACCATTCGCTGCAATTTAGAAAGCTGATTTGAAACCTGTTTTCTATATCTGCAGAGCGCCTTTGTAAGCGAAGTTATGACCAGCTTTGGTGCGAAGAAATCGTACACAAAAATTGCGAGATTAGGCACATTATTGCCCTTTTCGCTCACCTTTAGGTACTGGCCATATGAAGTGACCTAGCTGCAAGTTTTGATCTAGTATTGAGCCAGGAATGGCTTTGTACGGTCAAGTTTGCCCTTTACACACAATTTCTTAGCAAATAATGGCTTTTAACCGCTTATAATTCCATCCACAAAAGTGGTCTGCAGAAGAAGGAAGGCAGATTTGGAGTTAGCGTTTTATGCTACATCTAATGGCATGCATCTTACTTGAATTGGCTACTTCGATTTCTGACCATTCCCTTGTAAGGCATTGGCGCCATCTCTAGTGGCTGGCTGCGGAATCAAGCTGCTGCCTGGTAACACTCGTGACACATTCTTCTTCCCCATAACCTTGAGATTATTGGGCAAATTTGAACTTACAATTCAGAGGCTCATTGCTACTCCTACAAAATTCCAAAGGCCGCTAGCTTTTGATCAGAATGACTACACACTCCGTTTCGAACTTGACCGGAGCACACATCATCTGTCTCACCATAAAGTTCTCAGACTTTACACAGGAGTTATTTTTCAGGCCATAATTCTTTAGTCATACAAGAAAAACACTAGTAGCATATTATTCTGTACACAGTCAACATTTTCTTATTCTCTCATTGAAAAATAGTCATTTGGATTGAATACTTACTATTTTGTTTACTACCATCTTCGACTCAATATCTATCTTTGAAGTGAACAATGAAAAAGTACTTGGGTGTTTCCGAAGCGATCACGCCGGCCACCAGTGGTCCCGAATGTATAGCAATTCGGACTTGGATGGGTTTCTTGCTAACGGGTTCGAGCACCGATCGTGCTTCCCACAGCATACCTGCATTGAAATATACACCTAACTTATTTTGAACGATTTTGGTTACAATATTGAATTATTAGGTTGGAAAGAAAAGAATGTCGTTTTTCATAGCAAAGCAAAAAGACGAGTTCAAAAAAATGTGAGGGGTATCACTCGATGGAGCAAAGTGAGCTCTAGAAGATGACTCCTGTATGTTGGTGTGTGTCGTGAATCACGCAAAGTTGCAAGCCAAAATATTAGGCCGGCCGAAAGTTCGCGCTGTTTTTCAGACCCATGCTTAAAACACTTAAAATAAAGGTAGACAAACGCTATAAGCAATACCCGATGCAGAATTTCTTCCTCTTTCTAATGGTCACATTTTTGTACAGATTACCTCAGTGTCCGCTCAATAATCTGCGGGGCCTCCAACCCATGATTTTTACCCATCTTCAGTTTGACTATTGTTTGAAATTGCCATTTTCAACTTCTGGACTAGCTTTGTTAACAGTTGGGTAGAATATACAAAATGCAATACAATACATTTTTCTGGCATCTCTGGCTGGTTTCTTAAAATTTTTGAAAATATTTTTCTGTTGCTATCAAATTCCATCTTTGGGTATCTCAATCCTCACAGAACAATGAACGACTAGCGACCAAGGTATCATTCAATGCAGCCTTTTCTCCTCCTTCTGATAGACTTCTTTTCTTCCTGTTTCCTGATTTGTATAATATTTAAGGATAAAATCATCACAATTTTTGTTTTCAGACGCGTCCCAGGCTGTACCTAGAAAATTCGGAATTCAATATTTCGAACCGCTAAACGCTCACTTGCTTGCGAAGATCAGTGCTAAGTCATAATCCGTTTTTGGAAACTTCTAATTTCGAAAATTTTCAGTGTTTCAAGCGGTTGTGTATTTCGCGACTTCGTAGAGGTAAGGGCTTTTGCGAAAATTATTTTAAAAATACTAAAGAGTTAGTTGATAAAGTTGAAATAGTTCATTGTATTGCTTTTTGTTTATTCTATGTAACTTATAAAAGCTAGTCCAAAAGTTGCAAATGGAATTTTTAAAAAATAGCCAAATTGAAGGTGGGTGAAAATCATGTGTAGGAGATTCCTGCCCATTACTGAGCGGACATTGAGGGATTCTGAACAAAAACATAACCTTTGGAAAAAGGAAAGATTTATGCATCGGATACTGCTCAAAACTTTTGTCTGTCTTTATTTCAAGTGGTTTGAGCATGGGTCTGAAAAACAGCCGAATTTTCGGACCAACCTAATATATGAGCAACTTATCATGTCGAAAATCGGATTTTTGCCCCCAAAAATATCTACTGACTATTCACTTGCTCCCTACATGTGAGAGACACATGCTCTTAGCCATATGTAGCTTTGCCATACTTTTCTTCGTGGTCAAAAACGAAGAAAAAATTCAAAAGCGAAATGTGGCGAGCTTCGCATTCAGTGGTCCTGGGCTCCTCCCATATATACATTTGCATACTACAAACTTTAACTTTAACCACAATATTCTGGCATTGTAAACGGTTTAGTTCCTGAGAAATACGATTCAACCGAAAGAAGCGACATTCTTTTTTTTTCAACCTCATATATCATTGGCTACCTACCAATCGCCGTGTAACACATCATCTCGGCATGTTCGGGAAACTCGTCCGGGATTCCAGCCACTGTCATAAAATTATCTCCAACAGTGTCGATTTTATACACCTCGAACAGGACTAGCCAACTTTTTGTTGAAGCTTTTCAAGCTAAGAAACCAACATTGTGAATTCCAACTAAGCGGTCGAATCGATGAAATAACTTTTCAAGAAGATGTACTACATCCTTGGAATGAGAAATTGACAGAATTTCTTGGAAATGTGGAATATCAGCAAACATTACGGTCGCTTCTTCGTATTCTCCTGAATATGAGCCTGTTGGTATCGACTTGAAACTATGAATGAGTTAGTGCCGCAGAAATATACAAGCGCGAAGATGGTGCAGATATTTGAGCACTATCTTGTAGAGCTAGGTTTGCCCTATCTAATGATATATCGAATCCTATTTGGGATATAGGATTAATCCAGATTATTGCGGTTTGTACCAGTGGCATACCGAGGGGGGGGGGCGCGCCCCCCCCCCCCCCCCCGAGAATGGGTCGCGAAATTTTTGAAAGTTTAAATGTGCAAGAGACTTATTTATACTTGTAAGTAATTAAAATAATTTTTAAAATTTTTTAAAAAATCAATTTAGCTTTTTAAAAAAAATTTAGGGGACCCGCAAAAGTTTTGAGAAGCACCCCAAAAATTTTTTCGGAGTGCGTGGCTAACGCCACGCACCTTCTTTACAAAAAAATTTTTGTCGCCCCCCCCCGAGCCGAAATCCTGGGTACGCCAATGGTTTGTACCTATTTTGGTGCAGGAATTAATAAATTTTTCTACGAAGAAGGAAATGCTCAATGACTGCATCCCTACTGCATTCTGAAACGGCGTAAATTCCCTTAAACTGTCACACTCTAGAGAAGGCGCGTTCGCGACAGGCCTAAACAATTCGTATTCCGGGCAAACCATTAGCCGCAAAAGTTGCACGCTCGTCCGACGCCGAACCCGCAATGAACAACGTGAGCAGTGCGCACACGCTACGCATAATACTGTTGCGAGTAATATCAACAAAACGACATAAAGCAGATGCAGTAGTAACACTCAGATCAGCATGTTGATCAATATTGTGAGAGGACACGGTAAAGCATATTAATAGCGTGGAAACTTGTTTCCGAAGAGTGTGTTTGTCTGGGTAGAGGAATGAATGCCTAAATTAGGCACCGCCTCTGAGGTCAGCTGGCCCTTTCGCTGTACTACTGTCCATCGTGCGAGGACCAGTAGTCCGCGGAGGCGACAAATTGAAGTGTTCGTTCCTCTGCCCTGTACGTCTGAGTGGTCATTTATATGTTTGCATAGCTGTTTTACGATATAGCTTTGCTTTTTGTCCAAAAACGAATCCAGCCTGCTTCAAACAAGGAAAGGAAGTCACTCGATGTGGCCTTTCGATATAAAATGGATACTGCCTTGAAGGGTATGAAACGCTGATTCCATTCTACCTATTTGTACGAGGAGTGACGAAGGTTCTTTTGAGCAAAAATTTTTATATGCAGCTAGGATAAAATCAGTCGTAACCTTTTCTCTACGGTTCGAATAAGTTTCGGGTACTCTTGCAAAATTTTCTCTAGCTCAAACATATTCACTCAACTCTGTCATTTCGGAACGCTAGGAAAAGTCGACGACTGATTTTAAACTGAATATACATTGACTTTTTTTTGCCCATAAAAACCTTTAAAGCTCCTTGCTCGGAAAGCAGCAGAAAAGAAAGGTATATCTGAAATCAGCATTTCGTACTCTTCAAGTCAGCACCGTTTCTTCCAGAAAGGCGACTTCGACGGACCTTTCTCCTTATGAGGCTTTTGCGCAGGGTCTTCTGTCCCTACACATTCATTGTCCCTCAACTATAACTCATCGCGCGCAATTGATATATAAAGTATTTATCATTTTCCCAAACTTATACACATGCATTTTTCATCCGCAGATGCATAAGGCAAGGGGCATACCTCATGCGATTTCAGTCGCCACGTATTGAATTTGAAGACATCTGGCAATTTGTATAACTTTCGTAGGTGGATAAAATGCTCCATCTTCCGTGCATTCAGAAACCCCGTACGATGAGTTATGAACATTTGGAGTATTGCCAAATCGCGTCGCGACTGAAATCACGTGAGGTATGCCCGAGGCCTTAAAGACGTTTGGCAAGTCGCCAAATCGCACGGCGACTAAAAGCGCTCGAAGTATGACTGGGACCTCATGCCACGCCTTTGGAACTTACGCGCTTCAATAGGCTCTCCTTCCATTATGTTGACAGCAAGCGTTTCTGGTAGCACTTTACGTAGGGCCATACCTAAAAAAAAGGTTGTTATTCTGCTCACAGAAAAAACACATGCGTTAAAAAAGTGGACCTAATTTATGGTCTTGCGCCTTGAGCTCGTCCTCTAGACTTTCTATTTGTTCGTCGTTTGCTTCGAGTTGACGGCTAAAGCTGCACATTTCTATGCAAACGTCTACTAGAATAGTAGTAGCTTACTGCATATCCACGTCCGTAAGGAATTCACGAAGAAGAACTAGGCTTCTGGTGGTGTCATGTACAGGGATCTCAGCTATTTTCATGCTCGTTTTTGCTAGTTCGTACAAGGAAATAATGTGAGGAGAGCAAATGTAGATTAGTTTCTGAAAGTGCGAAACACCCCTTTCAAGGTCTACGAAGAATGCAAAAAAATATTCTCTGAATGTGCGCTCAGTTATCAAATACGTGTTCCCTTTTGCATAGGCTAAGCATCTGCAGCACGAGGACCTGCGAAACTCCAAGGGTCTCAGATATTCGTAGTTAACTCGCGCAGTAGATCCGCCCACAAAATGGAGTATCACGATAAAATGAGTGCTGCTGCGGTAAACCCGCTTTTGTCGCGACATTCGGGCTCGCGATACTAAAAAAAAGGCAAGCGAAATTTATAACACTCGTCGCGACTTACGATTGACTCGTGATGTTAAAGTATGCAGCCAAGTCAAGCGCGGTAAATGGTGCGCTTCAATCTGCGCTCATTTTTTTGGCATCGTTTCCGCTCTTCAGCCTGCATTTAGTAGCTTTCACCTCCTTTTTTCATTGTTGCGTCAATACTATGATGTTTCTTTTACATGCCGTATCTTGTTTTCCAGGTACGATCCATTTTACTGTTGATTTTTCAGCATAACGCACAAGGACTGAGCCAGACCCTAAAATCCCGCCAATAAGTCCGCCTAACAGATAAGTCCGCCCTATCAGATAAGTCCGCAAAGGAACTATCAGTTAAGTCCGCTTTCGTGGCAACGAAAGTCGCCAAGAGCCCTGCAGATAAGTCCGCTTTTTTCAGATGAAAACAAGAAGGATGCGAAATTGTGCTGCCTTTTTTGGTCTCAAAATGAATCAAAGCAACAGATCCTTATTCAGGTTCCATTCCATGTTCATCATTATCAAAAACGTGGCTGACCGACGCTGCTTCTTCTTCTAACGACTAAGTTCTTTTTCATCATAAACCGTTTGCACCACGACTCCGTTGCCTTGGAGTACTGCCGGCCATATTCCTGCGCTAACTGCAATGCTTTCGCTCGAATGTCCTTGATAAGCACTGCTCTGCGTGCTTCTCGCCTCTGCACAATCCATGCATAGACAGCTTCCTCGATTTCCTCCACCTTTTGCTTTCCATAACGGTTGGCGCGTTTCTTCAGTGGCATATCCTCCAAATTCTCCTTATCGGCCTTCCATCTTCGAATCAGACGTGCAGAGACTTCGCAATGAGCAGCTGCAGCCGATGTCCCATGTTCCAAGGTATATTCTATAGCGTTAAGCTTGAAAAGCGTGGTGTAGGACTTCCTTCTGGTAGCCATTGCGATCCGAAACACCTGAACAGCTGAGTCACAGCATGTGAGGCTATGACGGAAATATAGGGCTCTACGTGATTGCGAACTTCGCTGAGTTAGCGGTCATTGCACACTCGAATCACGCAGAGTCCTATAAATTTGCGCTGATCATCGAAAGGTTTACTCTTTCACAAGAAAAAGCAGGCGGCATCAAATTTGACTACACTATCTTTTGTCTTGGATGTACAGGCTTAATGAAACAACAATTGAGAAAAAGAACAAAGAAGCCTAATGCCTTGCTAGGGTTGAGCGTTTTTAGATTGCCACTCTTCCGTTCATTAAAGCATTTGACAAAAGCCGTATGGCGTGGGTCAACAGAGACTACGTTCAGACCATGAAAACAATAGAGGAAGCAAAAAGTATAGGCAGTTAGGCTCAAGGGTTGTAGCCTGTACAGGTTCGAGAGATGTATTGAAAACATTGTCGCCTCCAAAACGATAAGATGAATGATAAGATGAGATGATTGCAATGATACAATGATGAAACCTATTATGATTCTTTTAATCGGCAGAAATTTCGTACAGGTGTCATATATAGGAAAAGAACTCACCTATCCAGCGTACGCGATGACGAAACCGCGGCTGTATTCTGAACAAGTAGCTTTCACTGCTCTTCAAGTCCTCAGACGGTTCTTTTCAGGCGCTTTCACCGCTTGGTTTGAAGCACTGGAACATGTGATATCCAAAACAACTTCTCTGAAGCCTTTTGCAGAATTACGAACCGTTTGTGTCTTTGTACTTCGTCAATTACTGCTTGGAACAGAGTATGCGCGACGATCAGCATTCTAAAAAAGCTTTGTAGGAGATGCATGTACTGTAGTTAGCCTATATCGGAAATCTCCCCACCCTAGTATTTGCTGGCAGTGGGGTGAAATCCGACCTTACCATCGTGTCATCAACTTCAATACAAAAGAAATGTCATATTAAAGAGAAGAACTCACCTATCCAGCGTATGTGATGAAGAATCCGCGACGATACTGCCAGTAAGTAGACTGTACGACTTGTCGAATCCTTGGACTCTTTCTTTCAGGCGATATCGCGGCCTCGTTTAAATCTACACTGGCAAGCCACGCGGGCGGTCGCGCGCGTCTGTGCTCCCAGGTCGCGCTTGCTCATGCTCAGGACAGGCGGGCTTGTCTGTGGGAGGATTTAGGCGGACTTATCTGGTAGACCTTTTGGCGGCGCAGACGGCGTTTTTCCATCGATTTTCCCTGCCAAAACTGCACATAAGTCCGGACTTATTGGCGGGATTTTAGGGTAGCATGTCGCCGATTTTAATGAGTCAAGGAACTCGCAACCTGCCTTTGAACAGCAAGCAAACCTCGTTGCGGTCGTCTGGATCGTACATCTTACACATCATTCTTTGGCTTTCAAGCAAAGCGAACAGCAGTTTGATTTGAGCCCTCGGCTTAGAAACGTTTTGGTTTCTTTTCCATGACAGTTCTAATTTTTCTCAATTTTCTAGAATGTATCTTTCTCTCTAAACATTCAGTCCTCGTAATTTCTAGCTAGTCTTTCTTCACCTTGGTTAGCAAGTAATGCAACAAGCACTCCTTCGATGCTCGCATCTTCTTCATCATTGGATTTCTCATGTTTTTGAGAAGAAATCGATTTTTAGTTGCATTGATCAAAAATCATAATTATTCTGGGGATAGTAAGGTGATTTTATATTTATGTGGCAAGAAAGTCGAAGAAAGCTTTCGTTCTGAGTTTTGTAAACCTTCAAAAACGTGTGTAATTTTTTGAATCATTGCATCAAATGAACCCATAGCAATTCAGCTGAATGCAGCTAGTTGCAAGTTCTATGTTTTCTGGGATACTGTTAAGAAAGTGTCAGAGGAAAGGTGCACTAGATTAGCATATTCAAAGTTTCTTGCTGCAACACTACTGACACTGAATTTGCCTTTGCTGATCTAACAAGGGAAGCTTGTTTGGTCGAAGTGACCTTTCTGAATGAGATGTGTAGCATATCAAAAGGTATGAAATGCTAATTCCAAATCTGCCTCCCTTATCTGCAGAGCATTTATGGACGAGGAGTTATGAGCGTTTATTGCAGCCAAAAATTGAATGTGTATTTTGAATAAAATAAGTTGCTAAAATCCTAATAGCCTTCAAATAATGCAGCCAAGGGTGATATATTTTTTAGTTCAGAGTATTTTTGAATAAAGTGCTCTGGTAATCATTACTTGCTCCATTGAAGAGCTAGAGAATGTATTACGGCTATTTTTCTCCGACTTGCACATTCAATTTTTTGCTCCAAGCGCTCATAACTCTTCGTCCGTAAAAACTCTGCAGATACGGAAGGCAGATTTGGAATCAGCATTTTATGCTCATTAATATGGTATACATCCCATCTAAAAAGGCCACTTCGACTAAACATGCATTCCTTAAGAGGCTTCCCAAGTATGACTAACGGAATGCCATTGCTTATGAGCAAAGTAATCTGAAGGCGACTCCATCAAAAGTGGTGTTTGTCTGTATTTTGAAGGTCTCGCGGTTAGATCTTCTTCAGTTACAGGCCTGTCATTCTGAAGAACATATCGTCGGGTAACTTGCGATTAATCTGTGAGCCTGCACAGTAGGCTCGGCAAACAGCAATTCTTAGTCGTGCATCGCAGTAAAACCTTTTTCACTATTGAAAACTGTAGGAGTGCGGTGTGCTAACTATATCATATCCAATGAAACCGAAGAGACAAGAAAACAAAGAAAAGCAAGAATTGAGCAAGTTTAATCTTACAAACCAAGTAGCGCGCGAAGTGCAACGCGCATGTAAGTTGCAAATGACTCCAGGATAAATAGTTCCAACAAGCACCCTTCTTTTACAATACAAACAGCTTGAAACTTTTGGCTTCAAGGGGTGCTGTAGGCTTTTATGTATTCTTTCAAAATATGTACGGGGTGTTCAAAAATGCATCTAATTTTTGGTTGCTTTTATGTACTCTTCCAAAACATTTACATCAGGTCACCACGTGGCTCCACCCGTGCGAACAGATAGCATGAGGCAGCAATGGTAACAGGGCGCGATTTGTTGCAAATGTCCGCGTGGGATCGCTCCTTTCGGCGACCTAAGCTCCTCTACCCCATACATGGTGTCCAAATATTGTGCCTACTGTTTGAGTGTTAATGACTTTCTTGCCATGAAACCTTTCTATGAGTATTAAGTGCCATGTTGTAGCTGGCTTCAACTTATTGTTAGATTTACAGTATAAAGCGAATTAACGATCCCTTTTCGTTACTATCGACTTGCGATAGGAACCTTGAAAAGGCTTGGAGCCATGGAGCCATGGCCTTATTTCGCTTCAGAAAGAAAAGAAAGCGACGTGACAACTCTTACACTAGGCTAGCTAGGACTGTTGATTCTTAATATGAAGTTTGCATCTCATCATAATGCTCCAAAAAGTTACGCCATCAGCAGTGGCAGACACTATTTTGATGGTCTAAAAATGTGGATACACCGTAGAAAGCTTCACAATATTGTGCAAAGTGGAGTGTCATTCTAAGCGTCCGTTGAAGCCTTATCAAACTAGTTCTTAGATTTTTTGAGGTCATTTGAAACGGCAGCTTCTCAGAGCGACAGTAAATGCTGAAATTTCTTATCGTAATCTTACAGTAACAAAGAGCGATTAGTGTGATTCGCTCCATGCCGTATGTCTAAGATGAAGCCAGCTCTACAAAATGGTACCTAAGGCTTATCGAAAGACTTCATGATAAAAAAAAATTGTTAACAATCAAACAGCAGGCACATTTTGAGAACACCCTGTATACAGGGTGTCCGTAAAGTATGTATACACTGTTTGATCGTTACTATCTTTCTTCCCAACAAGTCATTTACCTTGATTCAGGTACTGTTTTGTAGAGCTGGCTTCAAATTAGATTTGCAGTATAGAACGAATCACCCATCTCTTTTCATTGCTGTAGGATTACGGTAGAAGCTTCAAAGAGGGTTTTGAGCCATGAAAGGCCATATTTCGCCTCAGAAAGGAAACAAAACGGTCTGAAACCTTTACTAGGCTAATTAGAGTCGTTGATTCTAAATGTAAAGTTCCCAATTTATTAAAGGCACCCTCCACCCAGATTTTCGACTTCCACGTTTTTGTCGTTTCAGAGCCTTCTTATGTCCCTGATTCCGAATATGAAGTCGAGAATGCGCGAAAACTCCGACAATCCCCGTTCTGGAGAACCCACAGGCCGGCTTTCCGGAACGGTGATTGGATGGGTGCGCACAAATGGCCGGGCATGGATGGGGAGGGCAGGCATGGATGCGGGTCCTCGTGCATCTTCGCTATTCCGAAGCGATTTTCTCGTTTCCGAAGCGGCATTTTGCGCCGCCACTTGGGCATTGGATTGATAAGGGGTCCTACTATTATATGCTGCCAAAAGTTTAACACCTCAACTTAGGGTGGACGGTGCCTTTAAGATGCTTCATTAAAGAGTTATGCCGGGTAAGAGGTAGCAGCCATTTTTTCAATGTTGCTAAAAAGTGCGGTTACACCGTTTATAAAGCTTCGCAATCTTGTGAATAGTTGAGTATTGAGCTCATCGTCCATAAAAACTCTATTGCACAAGTTTTCACTTTTTTTTGAAAAAATTTGAGACGGAGCTTTTCCCACATTGACACCATATGTTTCAAGTTTATACCGTAATCCTGCAGTAATGAAGAGCGATCGCTGATTCGCTCCATACTGTAAATCTAAGTTGAAGTCAGCTCTACAAAACGGTACCTGAAGCAAGGCAAAAGACTTGTTGGGAATAAAGATAGTAACGATCAAACAGTGTATACATATTTACGGACACCCTGTATGTATATGCACATATATCTTCAATTTGTGGGAGACTTGCGGGCTTATAAGTTCAAGCCGAAAACGAACGAATTTTCACCGACGGTAATAGACATTTATTCTATGCACATCAGCTCCAAAATGACACTTTTATTTTAGAAAAAAGCAAGCGCAATCAAACAACCAACTGCGCAACCACATCGAGCTTAATCCGGTGTACATCATGAAAAATGAAGACGACGAAAATAAAGAAGAACAATATCTCATCGCACGTGTGCTTCGCCTAATTACGTTTCATGGTTGAACATTTTCTCTCATTATCACCACGCTGGCTAGAAAAAATGCATTGATTTCATAGCTTTACTCTTGTGCTCATGCGTTTTTGTTTACACTCCTACTCTGAAAAACTGAAGTTACCTAGTCCAAACTGTGTACAAATATTGTAAAAATTTTCAATAAACATCTACTTGAATACTGGTAAATACATGTAAACTCAAAAACATGATTAAAAATACATTCTAAAAATTGTCGAAAGAACAGTGATGAGCGCAAGTTGCGTCGTAAATGAGTATCACAACATTACTGGGTCTCAAATGCCGGTGTTTGAAATTTTTCGCGACAGATTTGGTTAAAGGAAGAGTCCGATCAAAATTTCGTCTCTCATGTTTCTGCCACTCTGGGGCCTTTCCGTGGCCCTGATTACAGTTGTAAAGTCCAAATTGTTCAAAACTTCCAAAAAACCCGGTTCTGGGGGAGGACCCTCTCTTCAAGGAGCGGACGAGTTTCGAATTGCTCGTCCCCATCGTTGCCAGCGGGAGGAGCTGCAATTGCACGGATGCAGTTGCATTGCAGTGTGCAGTGCAACTGCAATGCAACTGTGATACAACCGCACACCTGCATAAGCACTCGTCCTCAGGGGTGGTTTGTGATACGAAGGGGCGGCTTGTGATATGTATACCAGGCCCGTATCTCCTTTTGAAGGGCACGTCAAAGGATTGGACCAACGCAGATTGGATACTCATGGGCCCATCTTTACAACTATGTGCTAATCTGGGTGGATGGATCTTGCCTGGACGCTGCCTTTAAGTTCCGCAGTCATTCTGTCGCTACTCAAGTTTTCTATGCGGTCGAGTCAACCACGAATATCTGAGATGGGGCAGTTTTGAATTTCAAACCATACGCGCGCCGACATCGCCTACAAACCTGGCGTGGCGATCGCGCCATGGAAAAAAGAGTATATGGTTGACAGAAACTACATAGAGAAAAATATCAAAATTAAATGTAAGCATAAATGTCCGGCTTACATCGCCATCAGAAAGCAGCATCATTTGCCCTTTGAGTTGCAGATGATAACTAAAATTTTTGCGAAACTTCATTACAAAGCCGTGTGTTATCTCCCTGAAATATATTCATTTCTCCTCGAATTGTAGTGGGAGATAGGTATGCGTACTTTTCCTTCATTTGCATCCGGACTTTTTCTTCCAAGGACTCTATAGCTTGCAGCACAAAAACAGCATTGATGGAATTGCATATGTTTTTGTAGTCAAACGGAATTTGTGGCCTGTGTCTAGCATTTCTCTATCAAGATATCTCATATTTCACTAACTCACCATTTAATTTCGAATATTTTTGTGACTGGTGTACCAAGAGCCAGGAGTTCATGCGAGATATGATCTCTATAAAAAAATTTTCTGTCAGATTTAATGAACCACGGGAAAACGGACTGAAAAATTCTGCCAATCCGCCTTTCTCAAAGCTTTTTTTTTGCATTAAGGCTCACTTCAAAGCATTTCCTACTTGTACGAGACAGCATTGTTCGTCCATGATGATGTGGTAAGGTAGGGCTATGCAGAAATCGGCTGCGTTCATTTTCAGTTCGTTGCTAAAGTTTGCTGCAATACAAGCTTCTAGATTAAAAAATCCCCGGCTTTTTTTCAAAAAAAAAAGAGAAAGGAACCTAGTGCCGATGAGTCTGCGGTCGAAAGAGCATGACTTGCATTGGCCTCGCGCTCAACAATCTAAAACATGCCCTTTATTGGGAGTAAGCGATTTCGACCAAGCCACCTCGATTCGAAATGTCACACATTCACCAGTCCTTTGGTGGTCGGTCATTCCTACACGTTGTTCAGCTTTGTTGATAATGCTCAGGTTGATATCCAGGCTGAAAATTCTTTGGGCTATGACGGTTAAAGCACCTGAAAAAAGGCAGGTAGAGTTGGATTAAAGTTGAGGTTGTAAAATCCTACCTAATACAAACGGATATAGTCCAGTATGACTACTCAGGTAATAAAGAGCGATGCTTCCATCAGGATTTTCTTTGCTACGAAATGATGGGCTTTGAAGGTCTTTCATGTAGACAGCTTGGGCAATGAAGAAGTGAAAATAATCGAGATTGTCCAAGAAGACCTGGTGTTTGAAGGTTGAGGTGGTTACACTCTGTGTCAACTGTATACTCCCTTTTGAAGTGGCGCAATTGCCACACCAGGGCTTCGCGCCACGTTCGCGCGCGTATGGCATGGGCATTCAATTTGCGTTATCGATTAAAGGCAGCGTCCAGGCAGATCTGGACCTATGGGGATTTTACGTGGAAAGTACTTTTGGGGCCCTATCTAAGTCACTGCCCAAGCGGCAGCGCAGTTAGCGCTCTAACGGCTGAGATATTCCCCTCGAAAGTGGACCCCGCGATCATATTCGCATGGATTCATAACAGTCTCGCGCCAGGATCCACGGTTTGCGCCATGAATCCATGCGGACGATCGCGGGATCCAGTTTCGAAAGGAATATCTCAGCCGTTAAAGCACTACTTGAGCTGCCGGTTTGGCAGTGGCTTAGTTAGGGCCCCAAAATTACTATCCACTCGGACAACTGGCCGGAACTTCCGCAGCGCTTTCGCAGGATTTTCGCAGCACTTTGCGCTTTTAATCCGCGATCCGTTTTTTCCATATCAAGCTTCCTTTTTGATACTAGGTTTTCCTTTCCAGTACTAGGTTTTCGCTTTTTACTAAGGCATTATTCCTTTGATGTGGAAATTCCTCTAGACTTTCTAGATGCTAAAAGACGTAAACAGCGAGATAGTTTCAATGAGAAACCAAATGACAGTGTATTGTTTTATGCAGGTACCATACAGAATCACAATAGGCTGAAGTTGATAATTGCAAATCAACAGATTCAATGAAGTGTTCATAAATAAATAAACATAAAATTACAGAAGCATTCGAGTATATATGCATAACCGAATAAGTTTAGTCGGCAGATATGAAGAATTAAACAACAATGTTAAACTGATGGAAGAGTTAAGAATAATGGAAGAATAAGATAAAAACAAGAATAACAATCTCATTCACAAAGGGTAATATGCGCTTGAAAGGGAAGATGGTCCTGTGGGGAAATAAACCGCTTCCCCTATCGGGTGCGTTTTGACCTTGTCCGCGCGACTGAAGCCGGCTTCGGCCTCCCTTCCTTTCTGTAATGAGAATTGATTGAAATTTCGTGATGTAAATCGTGCCTTGCCGCAATTCCATTTTGCAACTTCTTCGCCAAGAAATACGGAGGAAATTTGGACGATTCACTTGAAATTTTGGGAAATTTCGAAATCTCAACAAGAGAAGCTAGGGGAATATTTGAAAATTACAAGAGTGTATACAAAATTTTTTTGGAATTTTCAAATTTGGAACGACAGAACTTTTGCTTTAATCTAATATTCCCCATTTTCCACACAAAAAAGGTATGTGTCAGACTCTAAGGCAGGTATGTGTAAGTGAAAGTTATTATAAGTTATTGTTGGATTTTCATAAATTAATACTTAGAAGACAATACTAATGAATCGAAAGCTCGTCCCCATCTTTTCAAAAATTCGAACTTTCTCCCTTCACATCCGATATTCACATGTTTATTTTGAAAGAGGACATGCTTTCTAATGGCACCTGAGGCACTTTTTGATAGCAACAAAGATAGAAGTCGGTGAAGAAAATTACTCTATTTTAATATTCCCCATGTTTGGTCGCAAAAGTCTGCTTGCAGAAAATCGGAGCAACGTAGCTATTATTACCTACTCTTTTTGAGTGTAGAAAGATTGCGCTTATTGAACGTCTCTTAAAAAGTCTTGATCTCCGAGGAAGCCGTAAAAAAGAGTAAATATGATTTTTTTGGCATTTGTTTCGAAAATCATAACTTTTCATAAAGAGGTTATCAACGTAAACTTGGCACAGCCAGAAAGAGCAGGCTATAAAACCTATACTGCTCCGATTTCCGTTGCGAGTTTCAGTTTTGCGATCAAACGCAGAGATTTTGAGAATGGAGTACCCTATTTTCAGGTGTACAAGCCGCACCCTTTTTGCTCTAAACGCGAGCAGACCCAGGCGTGCCGCCGCGCATATGTCTCGCGAAGCGGTCGCCTTATCACATACTGCTCTCACTCAACGCGCTCCATGATGACAGTCAGTCTTTTGGCGTGCTCGCCTTTAGAGTGAAAAGGGTGCGGCTTATACACCTGAGAATAGGGTTTTTCTTCTCCTACTTCTATCTTTGGAGCTTGCTTCCATTAAAAGGTACTTCAGGTAGGTACCATTGGAAACGTTAATTCGAAAATAAATATGTGCAGATCCGTTGAAGATGTAGGAAGTATCTGGGAGAGAGAAAAGCATTTAAAACAACAAAAACAGAGGAGCAGAGAAGGATAAATATATTGAAGCAGTGGTGGTGCAAGAAACTTCAAGGGGGGGGGGGGACAAAAAATCATTTGGGTTTGTGGGCGTGAGCCACCGAACAAAGGGAAATTTAGGAATGGTTGAATTTTCATGGTTCCAGTTTTTGTATGCCCTCGATTTTTTCAAAGCAAAAATGGGCGTGGAGTGAGCCACACCTTCGAAAATTGCCTAAACAGACTACTTTAGAGTTTAGAGGAGCTTTGATCTTTCATTATCTACAGTCGCAGACTACTACGAATGTTCTTGAGACCCATATGCTCCGCCCCTTTCTTTTCATATATTTCTACCACATTATTATCTATTTTACTCAATCATTCAACACTATTATTTAAAAATTTTGATTTCGAATTACTCGAGCTATTATTTCAAATCGTAAGTTTTGAACTTTTTATCTTTGAACAAAAATTCATTATTTTGTGATGTGTGCGGTATTGTGAGAGGAAAAAGATTTGAAAATGAAAGCAGAGAGTAGAAAAGGATGGACACACGAAAAGCAGTGGCGGCGCGAGAAATTCATTTAAGGGAGGGGGAGGGAGGGATTGAAACTTTTGGGTTCGTGAGCGTGTGGCCACTTCCAGCAAAAAAAATTCAGGAATGCTTAAACTTTTACAGTTACACTTTTTTTACCACCTTGATTCTTTTTGGCACAGCTCCTTCGAAAATTGTCCGCAACTATTAGGTGGGTCCAAACGTACGTTCGTTACTTTCTTAAAAAAATCATAATTTTCATTCGACTCGATGGATCTCTTTGATTTTTATGATTTATGATTACTCAAGCTTGGCATTTTTTGAGCAGGTCACTAAAAAATTCTAAAATTTTTCGATAGAAAAATTTTTTCGATAGAACAAATTATGTTCTTTACTATAGTGCCTTTTCCAAAAACAAAAAAGATTGAGAATTAGAAGCAAATAAAGAGAACTATTACTTCAGTTTTGCAATTTTTGAGTATGCTCAAAAATGCCCAAAAACGTCACAGAAAAGACGGGTTATTCATGAACATGGATTTTGTGTCCTCCTTCTATGTAGCTGACAGAAATCCGTGCCAATCGAAAGCAATTTTGATTTTCATAGAAAATCAGATCCGAAAACTCGGCAATATAACGAAAATCAAAATTGCTCTCGACTGCCACGAATTTCTCTCAACTAAAAAGAGATGGTCACCAAATCCATGTTCACATGACTTTCTCGTCCCTTCCGACGCAAAACTGAAGTATTCTCTTTATCTGCTTCTAATTCCAATCTTGTTTTTGGAAAAAGCGCTATAGTAAAGAGCATAGCTTTCTCTATCGAAAAATTCTTTCAGAATTTTTTAGTGACTCTGCTTGAAAAATGCCAATTTTGAGTAATTTTCTTCAGTTGCTTCTCACTTTCGAACTTTTAAACTTTTTTATGCCAATTCATGGCAGAAGTACTGCTGTAAAGAAAATGATTTCTCTCTTATTGTTAGAGAATATAAACGCAAAGAGATCCAACGAGTCAAAAGGAAGTTATGATTTTTTGAAAAACTGGCGAACTTACTGGTCCCACCTAATTTGAATCTGATTTTTTTTTGAAAATATTTCAATATTTACCAAGACCTTGTAAATCGCTTTGAAATTTCGGTACCCGTTTTTCTCTCCCCCCCCCCTTCTTTGTTTGGATATATTTCTACCTAACTCTTCTGCTTTATTTAGATCCAGTGCATATTTTCTACAAAGTAATAGTTATAATAGAAATAGAAATAGAAATAGAGATAGTTATATACAAAATGTGGTGCCATAATTTGTTCAACATGGAAATCAATTTTGCAATGAACTAATTTAACTCCGTTTCGTTCCTGTCCTTAGACGGAGTAAAGGAGCTCAGAACTCTCCCCGGAACTCATCAGTAAGGAAGGAGAGTTCATGAGTCCTGTGTATTTAAAAAGTTTTAGGATAAAAATTTTTTTAATGTTGTTGAAATAGATGAAGTTTAACAACTTACAATTTTTATACTCCGTCTTTCATTATACATAATTATATATGATATATTATATATAGAATCATATATTATAAAATATAGTAGTGACCATATTGGTGACTAGAGGATAAAATGAAACATGTTAGTGTTTTTGTAGTTGGTTTTATTTACTATGATGTTAGTCATTTTGATAGACTACTTTACTAAATTGGTTGTTTGGTGTAGATGTGTATTGAAATAACTATACTGATTAATGATATGTGCTATTGATTAGGATTGTATGAAAGAGCTTAATTGAAGTCTGGTATAAGACATATATTACATCAATTAACTATATACTGTGTAAATTTTGATGTAGAATGTGTAAAAATCTTTTAATTTTGTCGTAATTGTAAAATTCGTATTTATATAGTATAAAATTATTCTTATGTAAGCATTTGAAAATATTTGTATAAATCATGTTTTCATTGTATCCATTGGAAATAAGTAAGTTTCGTAACTGTAGTATTTTTTTGACAAAATCGTCAAGATAAGTGCAAGTACGGGCAACTCTTAAAGTTTCTGTGTAAACAATTGCGTTTTTGATGTGATTGGATACACCAGAAGTGATGTGTATAAATCTTTTTACTTGAAAAGGGAAACTATCAGTTTTGTTATACATTTTAGTAGTGATTCTGTTATTAATGATTGTAATATGTAAGTCCAAATAATTACAATGTAAATTATCTATATGAGTAGTTTCCAAACTTAGTTTGTTATCATATACGTTTTTGATTATAGTATGAATTGTAGGTTCAGTGCGGTTGTGTATGATTAATAGATCATCCATATAACGAAATGCAAAAAGTTGTTGATTGTTATTTACTTTATTAACTATATACTTGTATTCATACCAAGATAGTGTCAGGTCTGCTAACAATGGACTAAAATTACCGCCTTGTGGTACCCCTATTTTTTGTTTAAAAATGTATGTGCTAAATCTACAGAAACTGTTATCAAGAATATAATCAATGTAATACAATAAATCTGAAATGGTGTAGTTTCTGTGGCTAGATTTTGTGTTTATATTATCGGTGTAGTATATTTTGTTATAGCCATTATATGTCAGGTATTTTTTGTTTGCATTTTTGAAGCATAATTTGAGAAGTTCCTTGAGGTTGGTTTTTATTATGTTATGTGGTAGGCTAGTAAACATATTTGTGAAATCAGCTTACTTGCATTACTTGCAAATTACTTGCATTATTTCAGTCAAAGCGCATAAAGCAAAGAAGTTCGCATACTTGGACAAGGGGGTTGTGCTTGCGAAATCCCTCCGTTGAGTCCTTTTCCAGCACTCCAGCAGCTTGGTGATGGCTGTTCACACACCTGCACCGATGCCTGAAAGAATACCTAGGATATGGATGGGTATGGGTTTACTTGCGCCAACAGTGAAGAAAGAAAGAAAAAAGAGAAAGATCAGAGGAGAAACAGAAGCGAAACAGCATGGAAGAAAAGAGTGCGCTGTGCGCTGTTGATGTTGCGTTCGCTATTTCGCAATCGCGAATGCATGCGCTTTCAAAGTCCTGCGGAAATGCTGGCAGGTCAAAGGGCTGCGGAAACCTTACGAGCCTCACTGCACTTTCGCAGCGCTTTATGCAAAGTGCTGCGGAAGTTCCGGTTTATGATCGCTGTGACGTCAAATTCCTGCGGAAACCTCGCATTTTGGAGCGTGCACTTTCTCAATGGTTAAGAAAGTGCTGCGGAAACGCTGCAAGTTCTGCTTGTCCTGCGGAAGTTCCGGTGAATTGTCTGAGCACGTGAGATCCCCATGTGTCCAGACTTGCCTGAACGCTGCCTTTAAGTCCGCACACAAGTCCTCACTTTGCTTGCGTAGTACTCACGCGAAAGGAGTACACACTTGTCACAGAGTGTAGATTACTTTCTAGAAACTAGTCGAACTTTCAAATTTGGACCGATGCTGCGGATCACATCTTCCCATCCTCTCTCCAGTGCATACTCAACGAAGAAACGGCCAAATACTTCCCACATTTCCTCGCTTGTCATTTCTGCAGGAAAATTTAATAGGCTCAACACAGTCCCGACCAAAGTGTACCTACTAGTCAACTCCGCTACGCTGTTCGCTAGTAAATAGGTGTCGGAATCCGGATAGCAGTGATCGGTTAGGCATTCTTCGCCATAGTTGAACCCAGCTCCGCTGCTAAAATTCTCTTGAATGTGTCTTCTTGAAAATTAGATTGAAAGGTCACTCACACAACTTCCATCCACATTTTTTCTCCAAATTTTCTTACCATAAATTGACGTAGAATTTCATGAAAGAAGCCATACTGCAAATATGTGAAATAGTATAAATCAAAACAAAAATTTTGGCGGTGGCAACTCAAGGCACGGCCAACCAGTCTTGTTCTGAGAAAATAAAAGCTTACCATTTCTTGAAAATGTACTGGTTTTAAACTAAACTCGGACGGAACCAAAGAAGATTTTACTTTATTCTAGCACGCAAGATTTCAATTCTGATGTTGTTTTTTGAAGCCAAAAGAATTTTCAAGAGACTTGAATGCATAATTTCGCAGCAGTGAATATGCAGATTCATGTAAGCAATAAGACAAAAATACTAAATTTCACGCATCACTTTTTTCGAATCTTGGCAAGAGTGTCAATTACGTTATATGATGTTGAGCTTTCCAAGATTGTTAGTTATTCTTCTTCTTCCTTTATTGTCAGTACAGTGAGAATCAGTGCGGTCTACCTTTCGGTGGAACGTAGTAAACCGCATTCATTTCAGGTGACCTGAGATTAGTCATTTAGAAGAACTTTCTCAGGTGAACCTAATCCCGCAAACCTTCCCGTGCTCAAAGGCAGTGTACGGGCAAAAACTCGATTTTGAAATTTTGTGCTTATCCTGGCCTATTCGCTACGCTGAATCCGAAAATGCACAAAAAAGCGCAAAAACGGCAAAAATGGGCTCTAACGCATGAGGAAATCGGAAGTGGGCGGGGTCCTCCCCACTGTGAATTTCGCAGTCCCAGCTTCTGGACAATCTTCCCAATTCCTC
>CATQJL010000223.1:6194012-6228569 GCA_958299035.1 Cylicocyclus nassatus | reverse complement strand
AAGCAGTGGTATCAACGCAGAGTACTAACTTAAGGAGATAGAAGCTCAAAACCAAAATCACTCAAAATTTGAATTTTTCGTGTGGGGTCATAAAAAATTGGAAATCTGCAACAAAAATCGGAGTAGTCGGTATTGTAGGTTCTGTTACCTGCTCCTTCTAACTATGCAAAGTTTGCGCTGATTGAGCGTCTCTATCAAAACTTATGATTTCCCTGAAAAACGCCAAAATAAATCAAATTCGCCCTTTTGTATTGCTTGCTCGAAATTCATAACTTTTGATAGAGGCGCTCAATCAGCGCAAACTTTGCACCGTTAGAAAGAGCTGGTAAAAGAACCTACAATACTGACTGCTCCGATTTTTGTTGCAAGTCTCCGATTTTTTATGACCCTACACGAAAAATTCAAATTTTGAATAATTTTGGTTCTGAGCTTCTATCTCCTTAATTTGTAAACATTAACGAACACTTCAGGTACAGTTGCAAAGAGCATGAGTTTCTCTCTTCAGCAAAATTTAGATCTTGCAGATTCGTTGAGAGTACATGTTATGAATTTTTGAATTTGGGCGGAAAGAACTTTTGCACCAACCTTATATATCAGTGGCGTACCGAGAGGGGGGGAGGGTCCCCTCCCCCCGAGAATGAGTCGCGGAATTTTTGAAAGTTACTTATATGGGTTATAAAAATGTGCAGGTGACCACGTGTGAATAATTAAAACTATTCTTAAGCAATTTTAAAAGTCCAAGTTAGCCTTTAAAAAAATCGGGGGCGTGGCGTCAGCCATGCCCCTTTTTTCTAAAATTTTGGGATTATGCCCCAGGAAGCAAAGGAAGCAGCAAAATTTTGAGAAGCGTACCAAAAATTTTTTCTGCATGTGTGGCTAACGCCACGCACCTTCATTAGGAAAAATTTTTTGTCCCCCCCCCCCAATGAAAATCCTGGGTATGCCACTGCTATATATATTTCTTTAATGGATACGGCCACTAATGTAAGCCTTGTGGATCGCAAATGCAGAACAAGTTTTTCCTTTTCGCTGCTTCCTTTCTGCTTCCTTTTTTCGAGCACATCATGCTGGCCTGCTTACATGCATTCTATTGACCTCGTCAACGATGGTGAAGTTAAAGAAGTCGTTGCTCATTTTTTGGAAAGCACCGATAACGGTCAATTCATCCTTGATGTCTGACTACATATCGTTGTATTGAAAGAGACTATAGCATGGTGAGTATTCAAGTTTTGCATAAGAAATTGAACCCTTCAAACATACTGATTATGCAAAAGTACACTTTTTTTTGACAGCAGAACAGCCCTATTCTAATTGCACAAGTGAGAAGTAAGCGATGTCTTGTAACTCACACATAGACTCTTAACTATGAAAATCTAACTGTAAGCATCTTTGCAAAGTATGTAATGGAAATTTTTGACTGTTATGTAGACTCTGCACTTACAACTTATTCGTGCCAGAATATAATAAAAGGGCCTCATTTTGCCGGATTCCACAATGGATTAGACAACAATGCACGCCAAGCTCTAGAAATTGAGAAGGCTGTGACTGAAGTACTAACGCTTGCAAATTTCCATCACCACATTGTTCGGCGGTCACAGGGCACAGCGAGGTATGAGTGCACGATCGGGAAAGTTTAACCATATGAGGCAGGGCGAGCCCGAACGACAGATCGGCGTCTGTTCCAGTTTAGGCCATGCGATCCAAACTTTATTAAATAGAGAATGGAGGCTCTCGCCTGTCCGGGCACTTGTTTATAATGGGAAAACAGTTCCCGAACAGCAAGATTGGCAATCACCGCCTCATAATATCATCACATACTCCAACGCATTATCCAGTCCCGATTCAGATGCTAAATTCAGGGATTCAAAGAAAGTTTTGAAAGCGAAGTTCAGCAGCGCTATTGCTCCGAACAAGTAATGGAACCTCATCATTTTTGGTAAGAAAGCTCTATTACAGAATGTCAAAGGTGTTCGTTTGTCTTTCACCCTGTCATTTGAATTGTCAATTAGCTTGACTACCATTATCTTGGCTGATCATACCAGATCTGCACAGGTCAAGTCAATCTGTATCATTGCCTGTTGGTAAAACCATTTGGTTTCTCTGAAGACGTGGAAAGATCCTTTTGCAGAATTCCTTCTAAAAAAGTTGTTGTGAGCGAGCTTAACAGGTATCGGGATGCCACTAGAAGAGGAATATAGGATCTGGAATCTTGGTTATGGGTTTACAAAAAAAATTGGCAACCCCCGAGGCACCTCAAAAACAAGTTTGCTCGAGATGTGAGGAGCTGAAGCAGGGTACTCAGAAACTAGGATTGGACTAACTGCAGCCCTAAAAAGCCTTTCCGGCTCGCCCGCGGCCTTAATTCAAGGGCGTAACCGGGGTGCGGCCGACCCGCGGCCCTTCGTTCATGTCATTATCATTGCATCGGCCAGCCGCGGGAGGACTTCATGGGCTTCACGGCTCAGCCGCGGCCCTTGATGATGGGGCGGAACATTGCAGCGGCTGAGTCGCGGACCAAAAGCTGTAAGAAACTCCGGCCGAACCGCGGCCTATATCGAAGAAGGCCGCGGCTCGGCTGCTGCTAGTGCTTGATCGTAAAGGATACTTGCGTGATGTATGACGCATGGTCGGGCTGCCTTGAACGTCGATAGCCTCAGATGTGTTTTCAAGCAGAAACATCTCTCAGGCAGAAACAAGATCTAGGTTGTCTTCCAAACAACCCTGGAAGCATCTCGGAGCTATCCAATCCTGAAATCGGACTTGATCTTCGAAGCTGCTGTATCGGTGTTCTCAACTTTTGTTTTTTACTGTCTATTTTCCTGTGTGCCAGACAGTTCCACCGTGTATCTGTGTCCGGCTTAGACCATCAAATCTTATATGACTTGTACAAAGGGGGCTCTATAAATGGGCAAGGCCCAATTAGACCTAGCTAGAATGAACTACGGAAGGCCCGACAACCAGCTGCGCTGAGCCGTGGCACCTCCCCGAGCCGAGGCTCATCGCCGGCTGAGCCGAGACCCACTCTCCGGCCGGGGCGTGGGAGCTGCGAAATCTTAGCCGGAAAAGAGCGATGACTCGTCCTCCCCCCGTGTCTGAGTACAAACACCAATTGCGATATACCAGCTGCAAAACATCCTTGTTGGAAAATATACAAAAGGGAATGTAAATCAAGACCAGGCTTTTGAACTTGGACATGAAAGCAATGGATAAATGGATAGTGCGGGGGATAGCCTCTGGCTTAGAGCTAATCCCCTTATTTGTTTGTAGCACTGCCAGCCCTAGGGGGATTGTCAAAGTCTTAGGTATTCTAAAGACGCATCTTCACGTGTACCGTCGTAGACCGTAGAGTTTTATAGTCGCCTGATGCTCACAAAAGCTCAACATCTGCTCACATGGTTGCTTCATTTAAGATGTTTGTGTAAAACGACGTCACTTTGAAGGATTCCATAACCTATGACCAAAATTAGCGTATCGTAACTTTTTTGAAAATATGTGGTTCTTGGCAAGATGTGCGACCTGATTTGTTTAAATCTATGTAATACTCGTAGAACCTTCACAGTGCTGAAAATGGGCTTGACTCTGGACATGTGTAAGGGGTCTGTAGAGTTCAAAAAAAGTTTTGTCCCTTTAAGGTCTTTATGAGCACACACGGAATAGAACAATTCACAATTCACTGTCGTTTTGTACTTCCAACTTCCATCGAAAAAGTATTTGCCAATGTTAAACCGCAAGTAAGATGAAGCCAGTACAGATATACTTCTTGTATGAACAAGATTAGCGCAAAAGTGGCCGAAACAACGACTCCATGGAGAATACGTCCAATCTCGAGCTCGAGTGAGTTAGAGAGCGGTGAATTTGCCCAAAAATATGACCCTGTCTTGTTTGCCGTGCGCTGAAAGAGTTGCGTAAAGGGGTGAGAACAACTTTACGTCAAGCTGATTTGCAGGGCTACGTAAGGGGTGTGAATATCCTTTCGTCCAAGTTCAAGCGGCGGCTAAGCAAAACCGTGCATACCTTGCCTTTGCCCGTAATCAACTGTACGGCGTCTGCACCGCAACAACTGGTGTCGTCTACCTAATTACATGTCTCTCTGTCGCGATATGTTGGTAAAACGAGCGAGCTTTTGCAATTTAGATCAGAAGACAGTTCCCAGGAAGTCAAAATCTGAACGCCTCTGATAACACACCGCCAAAAGTGCCATGACTATGCTACGTTTGATATTAAATTCACGAGATTGTCGTACGAACCCAAAAATGTAGCTTGCAAACTCTCGAAGCATTTTGGATAACCGCAAAAATTGGCGGGCCGTCGGTCCTCAAACATGCGCAGTATTTGCAGTGGCTACTCACTTCCTCTCATACGGTGGCCTTGGTTCAAATAACCGCTATGTCACGGAAGCGTTGCTTTGCCCTTTCATACCGCTTTTGATCTTCTCCGATTTTCTGAAATGACTGTTGTGGTCAGACGCGACGCTTGAGGAGGTATTGGGTTGTTTCAAAAGTTCTACCCGTTCTCAATACCTTTACTTGAACTGCCGATTTTAGAGGAAGAAACCACGTTTCCTAAACAAGTATCATTCAAAAGCTCTTTTCTTCTTGTTTTTCAGGCATATTTTCGTTTTCATAGATCTTTGTTCGCTCTGTGGTTGCGTACTTTGAAAGGACAGCGAAACAAATGTAAAAATTTTCGTCTTTGCTCTATCGCCGTGAAACCTACAGCCAAGAAAAAAAATTCTTTTGAAACATATATAATGTTTTCTGGAGACTCGTACTACGAAACGCTCATCGAGATATGATTTCAGAAAAATTTTGAACCTACAGATTTGAGCTCAAACATAACCTGTCTTGATGGTCCCTCCAAGTCGCATAAAAATCATAATCATATTGCAATCGCGGAACTTTTACTCTATATAGTAAGAATAGAGCTAGAACAACTGCTACTGGAAAAACGAAGAGATTTTCTGGTTTGTCAACGGCGAACAAAATCAAAAATTTCAAAAATTGCACTTTTTGCCGCCTCAGAAAAAGCAAAATAAGTGGGTCCTTTCGGATTTTTCAGCACAAAATATTTACAAAGAGTTTGATGGAATCCAAAGTTAGCGATACTAATCAGTCGACTATGGGCTACACTGTGAGCAGTGCTCGTGCAACTCAACTATATTCCAAATCAAGTTATGCTCTTGCAAAGTGAAAATTTCTACAAGGAGATGTTCCTCGATTTTCGCTTATAAAATCTTCTCCACTGTTACTGCAATAATCTTTAAGAGTGAGCAAAATAGCCAAAGATTTGCAGATTGTAACACAGTTTATAGCAATTGCAAAGATTATTTTTGAGAAGAGTTACGGTGAATCAAAGTCAAAGTTCGAAAACGGGTAGAACTTTTGAAACAACCCAATAGTTGCCAAATAATTTTTAATTCCCACTCTCGACGAAGGCGAAGACGCCAAAACGTCAGTCGTCAATAAAGATCACACTGTTTTGGTGCTACAGCGAGAAATCATCAAGAAAATGGATAGAATCAAAGCGTCAAACAATCGAATGTGCAATAATCTCTGTAAATCAACCTTCGCTAGTTTATTCAATCAACACACAATTGTGCCGCTGCCTCTAATCAAACGAATCATGAGTACCGTTTTGTAATATTGAAATCTCTTTTCAGCACATCCTGCACACTGCGATGTCGGATGGGCTTATTATGATGAGACAGATTCCTGTTATAAGGTAATTTGTGCCTTTGTCTATGAAAAATGTATCAAACGTTTGAAATCTAAAGGCTCCTTGTATGAAAAGCCTTCCAAAACACCGCGGTGCAAATCTCTTCACTCAGGCTTGTTAAAGAGAACCACCGAATTCGCTTTATTATGAGCGGCAGAAACTTTCAGCTTTAGAGGGGAGGGGACGCGAGAAGGGCTCTACCACCCGAGAATGGGTCATTTTTGAAAGTAACCTACGTGGGTTATTAAAAAATATTTGAGCTAATGTTTTTGCGTACTGAATTGCAAAAATTTTGTGTGACACTAAAAAAATCTCCAGAATGCGAGCTTAGTGCCATGCACTTTCCTTGAAAAAAATTTTTGCGCCTTCCCTCCGAATGAAAGTTTTCGGGCCGTTACTAACATGTATCAATGACGGTCATTCAGGGATGGCGATAGAAGTTTTTTTTTCGATTGCAAAGACGTAATATTAGCACTTTTATACCCCAACGTGACCTGACCTCATGCAAAAGCAAAGAGGGATTGGAAAAGGGGCGGCTTTGGTAGTGATCGCGCTGCACGTTTTTTCTGTGCAATGTGAAGTTTTAGCGGCGATACAAAACGCTTTCAACATTTTGCGTGGTAGGACGAGCTCAAACAACAAGGTCCTCACCCCAGTCTAAAGTAGGGCGTTCTCATGACGTGTTCTGCGATGTTGTCCCTGGGTGTAGAGGGCTTAGACTTATTTAGCCTATTTAGGTGTTCTTCGATACGAACACAACCAATACAGAAGTGCTACCAATCTTGGTAGTAGCTCGAAAGCTACACCTATATGAATTCATTTCCTTTCAATGCTTTAAAACCTACACGCCGAAATGACGTAGCGCTCCTCACGTTCTGAATTTCTATAGTAAAGAGTGCGGGTATTGCGGTGCAACTATTATAGTTTCTCGCGTTTCCCTTTCTTGTTTCGTCTTAATAGGGTTTCGTCTAAAATTGAAATGGAGCTCCTTGGACGGTCCTCATCTTAACGCCTTTCTATCTATGAAACTTCTTACGTTGAGGCAAACTTTCTTCTTCACTCTGGAAGTGAAGAAGAAAGTTTGCCTCAAAGTAAGAAGTTTTCTCTTCTCTTTCAACGCCAAAATTGACGCAATACCCCTCATTAAACACTTTTAGCTTCTTTGCAACGCTTGACCCTTGGGCATTGTAAAGGTTCCCTACCAAAAGTAGCGCTAATTCTTTCATCTCTTAGCGGAAGGGATTTTCTTTCACACTTTACAAAATTCAAAAATGATTCCTAGCTTTTTAGACACTAGAGAGTACTCTCAATACAAAAAACCGCATTAACTTCTACGACAGCAGTAGAGGGCTTTTGTCCAAATGTCGAATTCTTTTGAAATGCCTAAAGCCTCATACATTTTCTAGGACGCGAATGTGTGAAGTAAAGTCCGTCTAATGGGAGTACAATCATGAAAATAACTTAACGATTTTGAGACGCTATTTCTCGATGAACTTTACAGAATTTCTTTGGGTTGAATTTTGACGATGCCGAAAGATTATGTAGAACCGTTGGTGGACATCTAACTTCAATCCACACCTCAACAGAAAACTCTTTTGTTGGCGGTAAGCATCACTTTTATCAAGTTGGCCAATAAGTTACATCCGTGACTATCAACCGCAATAGGTCATACACTTCACGATCATGAATAGGTTTCAAATTACCTTTCGATAGATTGAAGCAAGCTCTACAAGATGGCGTTCTTGCTATTGCACCAGCTCAAACCCCACCTCAAATTTGCCGTCAGAAACAAAAAAAATTCAAGCGCCCGAAAAATAGAGAAGAAATCGTAATTACCTCCAAGAAATTCCTAGAAGGATCCTAACCAGAGTGCGATGGGGGGAGCCGGGCCCACCAAAAGTGAAGGTGGTCCCAGCTACCACTGGCCGGCCAAAAGTGAAGGTGGTAGTGCCGGACACTCACCCCAAAAACGTCGACCGGGGGGGTGGAGCAAAGCATTAACGTCTATCCTTCCAGGTCGTTGCCGCCAGTGCGCGGAAAATAAGCAAAACAAATGCAAAAGGGATCATTGAAAGCATATTTTTTGTATACAGCGTCATATATCAAACAGTGTATTTAGAAGTAAAACCCAGCTGAACTGTACGTATATTATTAATTAGATTTTGTTATAATGTACAGCGAAGAAAGTAGATCGATCCAGGCAGTGACGGCCGAGAACCAGAATTTAGAATGATAAAATAATGAAAAATCGTGAAAAATCATTCCACTGTTACAAATCTGCTGGCTGAAGACATCCGCAGTCTCGACTTCATAGGTTTTGAAGGGTAAGTGTTGCTCTACCAGACGGTTAAGGAATCAGTTTGATTTGAGGAGTGGCCGCCGAGAACGAAAATTTTGAAAAACCTTAAAAATCTTCTCAATTTTAAGTTGCTTAATGACAACTGACATTTAAACTCTTATAAATCCGGACTTTGAAGGTGTGATGTTGCGATTTCATGGGTTTTGTAGGGTGAGGCTTGCCCTATCAGAAGAATATGTCTTAGCTGTACCGATCCATTAAAACATCGCCGAGATACAGGCTCTCAAAAAAGCAGGTAAAAAACCGTTTTTCAGCTCATAACTTCTTCAGAACTGCATGAATCATGTTGCGACTTCATAGGTTGGATTCTCCTCATTAAGAGCTTTCAAATGATATATAATATGTGGGGATTTACGCCTCCCACGGCATATCCCCGGGGGTGGAGTACCTCTCTTCACTAATTCTCCACTGGCGGCCTCCCACCAATACATGGAAATGGGCGGGGTGGAGAATTAGTGAAGAGGAGTACTCCACCCCGGGTTAGAGCCGCAAGGAACATTGAATCCCCCACATATTATACATCATCTGAAAGCTCTTGAAGAGGAGAATCTAACCTATGAAGTCGCAACATGATTCATGCAGTTCTGAAAAAGTTATGAGCTGAAAAACGGTTTTTTACCTGCTTTTTTGAGAGCCTGTATCTCGGCGATGTTTTAATGGATCGGTACAGCTAAGACATATTCTGATAGGGCAAGCCTCACCCTACAAAATCTATGAAATCGCAACATTACACCTTCAAAGTCCGGATTTATAAGAGTTTAAATGTCAGTTGTCATTAAGCGACCTAAAATTGAGAAGATTTTTAAGGTTTTTCAAAATTCTCGTTCTCGGCGGCCACTCCTCAAATCAAACTGATTCCTTAACTGTCTGGTAGAGCAACACTTACCCTTCAAAACCAATGAAGTCGCAACTGCGGATGTCTTCAGCCAGCAGATTTGCAACAGTGGAATGATTTTTCACGATTTTTCATTATTTTATCATTCGAAATTCTGGTTCTCGGCGGTTACTGCCTGGATCGACCTACTACATAGATATATGCTCTTAATACTTTCTTTTACATTCCCTTTGCTTATCTTTTTTCTTTTGAGCTTTAGCAAAAAAAATTTTTAAACCCAAAAGTGAAGGTGGTCACCCTGAACTAGCTCAAAAGTGAAGGTAGGCGGAGAATCGGCTCCAACTATCGCACCTCTGATCCTAACTTGTTCCAGCATACACTTTTCACACGATGTTTATATATCATATCCATCCCTATTTTTGTACAACCTTCTCTATACCCACTTCCACATGCCAATTCCCCATTCCCGCTGCGTTATCAGCATGCTCGATTACCCCCTGTGCCAACTCCCAGCCCCGCAGATCAAACTTTGCAAAAAAATTCAATAAAATCGATAAAAGTAATGGATTATTCTAAAAACTAATATCATATTCATAATCAGCATGCTCGATTACCCCCCCCCCCGTGCCAACTTACAACTCCGCAGGTCAAATTTTACAAAAATTGATATCGATAAAAGATATCGATCGATATCGAGAAGGGGTGGAGGACATTAGGTCGCCGAATTTGGAAGAGTCCCGCGCGGATTCCCTGCAGGAACGCATGTCCGCACATGTACAAGGGTACGTATTTGTCGCAAATGACCGCGGGGACCGCCCTTTTTCGGCGACCTAATGTCCCCCACCCATCGAGAAGTAGCCTACGACACCCGCCCCGCCCCGAAGTGTATGTGTGCCACGTTTGGTCCGGAGCGGTTGAGAAATGGAATTTTATTTAAAACATACGTACACAATTGGATTTTTCATCGATTTTGTTGATTTTTTGGAAGCGAGCTACGGGGCTGGGAATTGGCACAGGGGGGGGGGGTAAGTCAGTATGTTGAGAACTAAGTAACTATTACAGCGGGAATGGGGATTTGGAATGTAGAGGGACATAGGGGAAGGCTGTACAGGGATAGAGGAGACCTTTATCATAGTGTTTTGAAATGGCCGGGCGGAGTCGGGTAAGTCAGCTAGTATCAAATAAAGCAACACTCAATCAGGCCTCTCATGTAATCCATATTTTTCAAAAACTAAAGTTTTTAGGGCTAGAAAGTTTACGACTTCTAAAGCCTTGTGGTATACAACTACTTAATGAGAAGCACAGCGTCACTTCTGCAAAGCATAAAAATTTTTGTTTTCTTGGATTTTAGCCAAAGAAAAATACAGAAGCACAGCGTCACTTCTGCAAAGCATAAAAATTTTTGTTTTCTTGGATTTTAGCCAAAGAAAAAATACAGAGTGATATATATGTATGTATTAGACGTGGAAAGTATATGCTTAAGCAAGTTAGTATTTTGCTAGGATTTTGGAGAGTCACGGTATCTTCTCGATTTCAATGCTGACATCAAACTGTGGATTCAAGCTGATGCAACAGCGAAAACTTGTAGATGCTCGCCTTACTCTATCAAATATTACTTTGAAGCCTATTTACAATAGGAAGTATATGACTTATTGCGGTTGAAAGTCAAAACAGACTGAACATATGGGAAAACCTGATGTAAAGGTGTGCTAAACTTTATGATTTAGAACTGGCAAAATCGGGTATAGCACCTGAAAAATGTTGTGAACTTGCAACTTGGATAGGTCTGACACGGCCTGATATTCCAAACAGTAACTGGACCTGGACTGATGGCACGGAGGTGGACTTTCTGGCTTGGGCACCAAAACAACCGGATGATTTTAGAGGAGTAGAACGCTGCACCGTGGTATGACATTTGAAACAAAAAAAGGACTTTTGCTACTGAACACATGCACACAAATTAATTGCGCACCTTGAAGGCAGTGTCTCAGCAAAATTTGATCGTCGAGATTCTTGCATATTGCAAGCCTTTTCGTCCTTATTTAACTCAATGTGGGTCCAAAATCGCATAAAATGCACTAAACCCGGCTTTTTGAAAGCCCCGTGGAAGTAACGCGGACGAGTTGTGCCTCACCCTAGCCTTTGCCAGGTAGCCAACACCACGGAAATGGACGCCAAGTGGAGAGGCATGTTAAAACGCGTAAGATGGAAATCGGAAGCTTGGCGGTGCGGGTCAAATCGCTCTTTGCGGGCCACTTTGAGGACAAATTTCTCGGCGTAGAAGGGCGCGGATCGAGACGAACTCGGTTCGGTCGCCTGAGGGGTCCTCTAACGAAATATGTGAAAGCCCGCACTACCCCAAGTTTTGTGAGATACGCATCCAAATTCCGTCTGTGTTTGGTGTTTACATGCTGACTGAAGTACATCCTAGACTGAACTCGAAACAAAGTTGTTTATTTGGTTAACGCATGCTTGTCCAAGTTTTCCAAGAATTTTTCTTTTTCTAATGCTATGCGCCTGAAGTGACTCTTTTTGGAAGCGTCCAGATAATCGAAGATTTCTTAACTCGTTACCTTGTTTAGCTGGAATTCCAATTTTCAGCATTTTCCCTTAAATCTTTGGAAGGAGCTTCGTTAACCGAGAAATAAAGCAAACATTTTTCTATTCTTTACAACGCCTTCAAAATACTCAACACATTTTTCAAGGAGTTTTTGAAAATTGCTCAACTTTAAATTTATTGAATACTTGGGAAACTCAAAAGTCAAAAAAACATGATTGGTATTGAATTAAATTGTGTGTGATTCCTGGTACCAATTATGTGCAAGTGAATTTGCAAAAGTGAATTATCTGCAAAACTTACATGCATCGCGATGAAAAGTATTTGCTGCATGCATAGCAGTGAAGAAGTAATTATAAGAAAGAGGAGAGAAACGTGTTCGAATGATACTTGTAGTACAATTTCTGGATAGATTAAACATGATATGGCCACTCCAGGAAATGATTTTGAGACATTCTAAAAGGTCAGCTAAAAGATGCAGAAAAGGCTTTACTGCAAAATGTTTGCTCTACTTACTGGTCATTGAATCCTACAAGAGTTTGGAGAAGAAGTCTAGAAATTAGCAGAGGTTATAGGATGAAAACGATGAGATGGAAACAATGTTGATTATCTAGGAGCATTTCATAAAGATTCACTCCGAAAGCATAGATCAGATAGAGAATGAAGTTCAACAAAATGGTAATAGGTCGAAACAGGGCCCGGCGGGGGTGGCGCTTTCACAAGCTGGATATCGTTTTTGGCCCGAAAAACCAAAGGGAAAGTCGTATTTTGGGGTCCGGGGCGGAGCCCCGGACCCCAAAATACGACTTCCCCTTTGTTTACCGATAAACAATGCACAAATCATTCTTTATTCGTCATTCCTTGTTGATGCTACTGTCCTATGAACTTAGATTCCAGCAATGTGAAGATTCTGTGCTCCGATCGCTAGCCTGCCCGCAGGCGGGAATTCAAATCGCAATTCTTGTAAGAGGAAAATAACAAAATAGGCTCGTTTTCAATGCACAGGTAACGATATGGCACCAAATTTGATGTATAGTTGGAGGACCATGAGCACAAAAAATTATGAATAATTATGAGAAACTTATGTAAATTTAAAAAATGGTAATTAGGTGGCTCCCGCGCCACCTGGGAGCAACCTGGGGTGGCTCCCTGCTTCCCTTCACATAATTTCCCGGATTTCTTTACATAAATGTGGACTAGGTCGAGAGTATTACTATATGTTCAAATCCGTTTCCAAAACCACCAAGGCACCGCTTCGATACAGCCCAAATAGGGTTTACAGCGTTATGATCAGCCTCGGAAAGCGCGCTCCAATCGCAATGGTTATTGTAAATTGTAAAGTTTCGCAGCTGACTAATAAATGAGTAGTATCTTAGATATATAAACGTTCTTGACCCTATGTTTTTTTATAGATTCCTTTGCGGATGAACCCATTGAGCTGAAACCTTGAAAACATATGTTTTCGGCCTCGGTAGATGGTTTTAAGCTACCCTTCGAAGCAATTTGTGGAATCCTTCTATCGATTCAATGATTTTTGGCACATTGCAAGGAAAGTGAACACTACCAGCCGCTAACAAACTGCTTGCACATTTTGGTGTGAACAATGCAGTGAAGTTCATTTCCACTTTGAAATTAAAGGTGCAGTCACTCCAATAAGCCTTTCTGGGGTAAGCTCGTGCAGGAGGGTAAGGCCTGGACAGACTTCACGCGTGTTAATCGTCGCGATCTAATCGCCAAGATTATCATTCATTTTCATTTCGCATTCAGAAATTTCGGGCCGGAAAAGTGTCACAACCGAATGCAAGTTGATCGGCATGGAATGATGTTGTAACAGTTGTCTCGTCGCGATTCAGTCGCGACGATCAAATCGCGTGAAGTCTGCCCGGGCCTAAGGGGGAGGGCTGCAGTGCAGTATTGATCCTACAGAAAAGGGGTGGAGAATATGGCCCAAAAGGACGGGAAGGTAGAAAGAAAGTGTGGTTTTTGGCCATCCCCTCAAACGATGACCCGGGCTGAACCAGGAAAGCCAGGTAGTACTACTATAATAAGCGCTGAGGCCGCCCATCTTATTATTTGTATATATCTGTTTGTCAGGGACTTGCGGGGGTCAAAAATAGGATCAAAGGGGAAGTCGTAAGAAATTTTGGCTTCAAAGAAGATATCGTTTTCAAAATTCTGAAATGCCACCTCCTGCCGGGCCCTGTCGAAAGAGTAATGAGGATTTCTTCCGCTTCAGCAGCACTGTGAATGTAAAGATTCGTTGGCTTACTAACAAGCACAAAGTAAACCTACAAAGCACAGTGCTTTGCAAAGCGGCATACGGGGCAGGCTGGCTATCGTTTTAAAGAAACAGCAAAGGATCGCTTTCAAAAGTCAGATGGAGCATCAGCTTGCTAAGTCATCGAGAATTACGCTAAAATTGAGTTATACGAGACTGCTTATGTAAAAAAAATTCAGAAGGCTGATCAACTCTAAGCCCATCAATCCTACAAACTTTCGCCCTCGCTTTCCAGATAAAACTTATCCAGTTGTTGTTATCACCAGGGTCCAACGTTTTAATGCCATCCGGAACCCTTTCTTACAACCCCTTTCTTTCCACCCCCCCCCCTTGAAGGTACCTATCTGTACTCCCTTTTCTCCTTCCCTCCATTTCCGCGCTCTAAAATTAGCTTGCGTAAATGGATGTTAATTTATCTTGAAAGATGCCTATGGTTGGAATTAGAAAATGTAAGTTAGAAAAAGAGAATTCTGTTCACGAGTTGGGAGCTAAGCAAGTAATACTTGCTAAAAATCTCCGAGATAGATCGGCGTAGACTGAATGAGCAGGAAAATTGTACAAAGACCTGGCTGTACTGTAGTTGCGAAGTAATGGATAGTCTTGACGAAGGAGAACGTTAGTTTTGGTCTGATACCGATATTCAAACTGGCCTGCCCAAACCTGAAACAACTTATACACAAGAAATGAGATAGAATAACAACTAAAAGAATTCCGAAATAGAAAGCAATTCATTCCAGCGGTTATAACAGGTTTACATAATATATTAGGTCGTTCCGAAAATAATGTCGCTTTCTTCGAATGAACGCCACTATTCGTGGAATCAACTTTTTCAAGAGTTCTTAGGAGCATTCGATGCAGCATTTCATCGTCTTTCTAATGGTTCTAATTTCACTGCATAATGTTTAGTGAGCTCTCGAACAATTACCAGAATCTGTGACTCATGCTTTTTGCCATGGTCAAGTTCGGCTATTTTTCTAAATTTTTGTACCTAGTCTCCAAAAAAGTACAAGTGGCAGGTAGATAGAGCAAACACTATAGAACACAGAGTAATTTTTTCTTTTCCTTGGTGTGCTTCTCAGAGTTTCTACATTCAATTTCTCAATGTCATCAAATTTCATATTTAGTCAAGTAAAACCTCACAGACATACCCTCGATACATAGAGCCACGTACTCCGGTAACCTTCACTTTGAGGGCTATGAGGGGACACAACCTTCACCTGGAAAAAATAGAAGTCATCCGGGGCTTCGCCCCGGATGTTATTATCCTGATTATATTGGAACGAATGTCAATGAAGCAAATATAGGAGATATAAAAACTTTAGCTTATCTCAGCGAAACCGAGAATTTGCGTTTTCATAGCCTTTTTTTACCTTAAAAAAGGTTTTTCTGTGGGATTTTCGCCAGAATTCAGAAAAAAATTTCTTAGTTAACCTCACATTCGAACAAAATCGAGTTTCAGAGGTTTAGGAAAGCTATTGGACTTAAATAAGAACGAGAAACTGCGCTTAAATCTTGCGCAGAGAGTCGCGCACGAAAATGCTGGTCTATCTCGTTAATGTGGGATTTTTGAAGCTTGGGACGTTGTCAGTTCTCCTCGTCGTGTCATGATGATCACAATCTTATATATAAAGCTGAATGTCTGTTTGTATGTCTGTCTGTATGTCTGTATGTATGTACGTATGTTCCGAATAGAAAATTCCATTTCTGAACCGATCGGGACCAAACTTGGCACACGTACACTTCGGGCCCCGGCGGGTGTCATAGGCTACTTTTCGTATCGATCGATATCGATTTTATCGATTTTTTGCAAAATTTGAGCTACGGGGCTGGGAGTTGGAACAGGGAGGTAAGTGAGCTTGGGGATTTTGGCAGTTTGAGCTACGGGGCTGGGATTTGGCACAGGGGGGTAATCGAGCATGCTGATCACCCCCCCCCCCGTGGGAGTGATCAGCATGCTCGATTACCCCCCCCCTGTGCCAAATCCCAGCCCCGTAGCTCAAACTTTGCAAAAAATCGATAAAATCGATAAAAGTAATGCACGGTTTCGAAAACTAATAGTGTATTCGTAATCGGCATGCTCGATTACACCCCTCTGCCAACTCCCAGCCCCGTAGCTCAAATTTTGCAAAAAATCGATAAAATCGACAACGATCGATAACGAAAAGTGGACTGTGACACCCGCCGGGGCCCGAAGGGTATGTGTGCCAAGTTTGGTCCAGATCGGTTAAGAAATGGAATTTTCTATTCGGAACATACGGCGGAGCCGGGTAAGCCAGCTAGTGATATATAAATTTGCGGGGTTTCGTTCAGACCCCGCGGAGATCTACGACCAGAGCAAAATGCCCCGTCGGCTCTGGTCTGTCTCCGCTGCTCGTCTGCGTCTCTGCGCGCTGCGCGCTACCTCGCTACCCCAAATGCGGGGCGCGGGGCATTTGGCTCTGGTACCCTTTTCTTCGCAGTTTCTAACCCAATTTTAGCAAGCTATATATCATTTTAAAGCTCTTGATCTCTATTTTTACGCTGACAACGTCCCAAAACCACATTTTTTGATTTGGTCGAGAAATCCGGCAAAAACCTTGTTTTCGAAATCTCTTGTTTTTCTTCTAGTTTAACTCTTTTTATGCGGTTTTTCATGCAATCTATAGATCTTGCTTCTGTTCATAATGCAGACAACCACCCAGCCCTTATCTCTGCATTATAGTGGAATAATTTGCGAAAAACCGTAATAAGTGCGTTTTTCTTTACCTTGTTCAGTTTCAGTGCTTTCGCATCGATTTTTTTCCAGCTTGGGCGATTGTTGCTCAAAACAATAAGCGCAACAATCCAGACAACGTCCCAGGAAACAGGAACGTCGATGCGGGGGTAAAAATTCAAAGGACGCATCAAAAATCAAAACCCCGTGTTGCGAATTGCTGGTCCTGAAGCGAAAACTTGCACTTTGAAAAGCCGCCAAATGAAAGATTTCAAGCCTCAGTGCAGCGTTTTTCCGGTTTTCAGCATTTTGCTTTTTATATCTGTTTTATGTCATTTTCTCTTCTGTGATCATCTTTAACCAACCTTCACTATTTATGACGTCAGATGTTCAAACAACCTTCACTTTTGACGCCCTGTCTCTAGACTATCGAAGGTATGCTCACAGAACAACAACCGGCAAGCAACTCGGGTGTCATTCGATGCAGCTTTTTGCTCCTCTTTCGAGCGGTCCTTTTTTGTTTCCGATTCATCAAGTTTTCCGGGATAAATCATCATAATTCAACTTTTCCAAGGCACCCCAACGTGCACCCGAAATTTTCGAAAGTTGCTAAAGCAAAGCGGTGAATGCTCGTTTGGTTTGTAAAATTGTTGCCAAACCATAATCCATCTTTGTAAGTTTCAAAATCGAAGATTTATTGGTGTTTGATGCATTTGTGGCTAAGGCTGCTAATATTCGGTGGTTCCATCAAAAAATCCATACAAAAATTATGACGGGCTCTGGAAAGTAGAAAAAAGCTGTGCTGTTTCCTGTAGGGCTTGCTCCATCTATCCATTACTTGGACTCCTTCTGAGGTTTGTTATGAAATTTTAGAAAAATTGTGAAACTTGGCCATCTCAAAAAGCATAGGTCGCAGATTTTGACTCTTTTCTGGAAGCTCATTGACTTTTTTTGAAACAACTTCATAACCGCTAGAAAGAGAATGAAACGATGCATAAAATGCTACCAGAATCTCTTACACATCTTTGTTCCACGAGATGTGGCATACGTTTGAAAAAAGCGACATTACTTTCGGAACGACCTAATATTTTCCATTGGAAGAAAATTATTTTTGCGGGTTAGGAGTGCTTGGCATAATTAATTCATGGTCTAGGAAATGTACTGACATTTGTCTCAATCCTGAAAATAGAACTTTTCAAACTATAATAATAGTTTTCAATTTCGATTTCCGACTGCGACACCTTTTTTGCAGAAAAAGAATTTTGAAGCGTAAGAATGTTTGCGACTAAATAACTTATTTCCTAATTTCGGTACAGATTTCCCTCGAAGCAAAAGCATTTTAGCGCGAATGATGTCGAAAATTGATCACGATATTTTACGGATTTGTGACTAATGTCAGGGACGAGCTGATTGTGAGACGCTGTAAGGAACAGGTGTGTAGTAGCTCAGACAGTTGAGAAAAAAAAGCCACAGGGATTCAATGGTGATGAGCTCGAAAAGATTTATATGCAAATCTAGCAATTTTTAGATGCGATCCTAAACAAAAAACTAGAATTCTTAAGCTTGAAATTTTGTAACTCACTAATAACACAACGAGACGACCTGAAAATTTTGAGAGAGAAAGTAGCACTATGGCGTCTTAAATGCTAAACTACAATGATCAGATTTCCACAGCTTTGAGAATTAGATGCGACCCAGTTACGTCCCTATCTCTTCGTTTTTTGTCGCCATACATAATACTATAACAAAATCTAAAAGCTTAATTAAACCAAGTTTTACGCAGACACATAGGGCTTCTCAAAAGTGCAGCTGATCTGCATGAGACATATAGAAAACATTGTACAAATCATTTATGTTTATGATGGTAGAGATATGCGCTTCTGTCTAGCGTTGAACCTTCTAAAGCTTCGGAAGCAGAACCAAATCAATCGGTAACTCTAACATCTTTGTCACACAAACAAGCGTTTGGCAAGGTTTGAACTTTTGAAAGTGTTCTGTTGCATTAACAGGTACAGACTGACTGATGGACTGTCGAAGCCATTAATCACTCGTATCTGTTGTATGTTGAAGTCTATATCGATTGGATTAATTAGTTGCTATTCGTTTTTCTTTTAAGCTCAAGGTTCTATATCCAATTATTTCCCCCTCACGACCCCAATCCCCCGCGGGTGCCCATTTTACGATCACCTTTGTGACAGTCGTATACTATTGAGCTTGTTTGTTTCGTGAGTCATATATTGTTTCGTACTAAAAGTAATTTCGCTTTTCAAAGGGGCGCCAGATTTGATAGAATGAAATTTTTTAAGATCTTGGTAGCATTCGAAACAACATTTCATCCTCACTTTTAAGGTTATGAAACTGTTGCAGCGATGAGCGTTCTTATCTGAAAGCTCAATGAGCTTTCAGAAAGTAACGGAAATCTGCGACAAAAGCTTTTTGGGATGGTAAAGTTTCACAATATTTCTAAACTTTTTTAGCAAGTCTCCAAAGGAGTCCAAGTAATGGTTTTTGATAGAGAAAACCTCATAGGATACAGCACAACTTTTTTTCCATAGCTCGCGAAGATTTTTCAAGAAAATTTTGATCAAAACCATCGGATTTTGGTAGGTCTACGCCAGCCACGATCGCATCAAACATCAGTAATTATTCGGAATTTGAGACTACCAAAATGGTACCATGATTTAGCACTAATTTTATAAAGCAAGTGAGAGTTTACGGATTCGAAATATCAAATTTCGAGTTTTCCGAGTACACCTTGGGGCGCGTTCAAAAATACGGTTATGATGATTTTATCTCCGGAGACCAAACAGATCGGAAACAAGAAACACTTATTAGAAAGAGGAGGAAGCTGCATGGAATAGCACCTGAGCTGTTCTCTCTTTGATGTTCCACGAGGATTTAGCTTCAAGTATGGAAATTTGTAGCATTAGTTAAAATTTTGTTTAAAAAGTACGACAAGCTGTGGAAAGGAGAACAAAATTGTTTTGCATCATTTAGGGTCTGCTTCATAGATAGGTTACTTTTGCATCTTCGGTGGGTTGATATAATAGTTTAGAAAAATTGTGAAACTTGACCATCTCAAAGAGCAGGGGGTTGCAGATTTTAGTTATTTTCTGAAAGCTCATTGATTGTGCTGCAAGATTTTCATAATTTTTAGATGGAGTATGAAATGCTGGTTCGAATGCTACCAAGATCTCTTAAAAAATCTCATTCTATCAAATCTGCCGCCCCTTTGGAAAGCGAAATTACTCTTGGAACAACCTAATATATATTTCAGGTTCAACTCCACCTCCCCGTCACAATTATCTTGCCCACTTCTGTGCCAAGTCCTCATCCTTTGCAGACTTTGTCGCTTCTGCTCATCACGGACGAGCTGCCTTCCTTAAGGAACAAATCTTTGCAAAATCAAAAAATTCCTTACTATACTTTGTGTGTAAGTGCGAAACCAAAACCGTTCCAAATTTCAGAAAAAGGCTGTTCGCTACGAGGCAGAGCGGTGACGAGTCAAAATCAGAAACGTGCCAAACATTCTTGGCCGTCAGGTGGCCTGAAGCCACTTAGAGTGCCAGCTGATTTTTTGCATATTTTATGCGAATTTCAAATTCTGCTAGGTCGTTCCGAAACTAATGTCACTTTTTTCAAACGTACGCCACATCTCATGGAACAAAGATGTGTAAGAGATTCTGGTAGCATTTGATGCAGCATTTCATTTGATGCAGCATTTCATTCCCTTTCTAATGGTTATATTAGGTTGTCTCAAAAGTTTTGTCGGTTTTTTCAAACCGCTATAAAACTGTGCACAATAAAGACCTGAAGAGTTCCAACATGCAGATGCAGCTTTTCCTTCTCTTTTTTACGGTTACATTTTCGAGCAACAATCCTCTACGCTTTTTTTTTGATAATCGTTACAATTCTTCACCAGTCATTTTTACCTGCTCAAAATTAGGTTAATTTTTGCAAACTTCATTGCTGTGTTCTGGAGGTGATTAGGTATGTCACAAATAGCAATTCTCGGACCACGAAGTGATATTTTTAAATTCTCCTAACCTGCTGTTTTTAGCTTCAAAAAATATTTTTTTGGGGTCTCGATTTTTGGCCAAGTCATGAAACAGGCAACTGCAGCAAACACTTGGAAGCTTTGAAATTTTGCGAATTAGAACTTGGTTGCTAATAAACGATAATTAGCAACATAACCAAGTTTAATTTGCCCTAAAAATACAGCTTTTTGGAATTTTTGGTAACTTTGCGTGGTACACGTAATCAAAAGGCCGCGGTTTTTCTTTAAAAAAATAATTATAAGAAACTTGGTAAACGTGGCTCATGTAATTTAAAATAAACTCAATGTAGCCAAAGATTTGCTATACATAACAGTTACTAGCGCTCTTTGAAACGTCAGGATAAAAAATTTTAAAATTTAAGAAAAATTTGCCTTAGTGCTGAACTGCTCAAAAAGCCATGGCGATGACATTGCCAAGACAAGGTAGATCAGAGAGGAAGTGTAGCTGTGAGAAAGAGGATAGAAATCTGAATTGAATGATATCTGCGTCGTCCATGGATTAGTGTTCTTTGGGTTTTAGTGAGCGATGAAAAAAACCGACAAACCTTTCGGGACAACCTAATATAATTACTGCACAAAATTCAATAACCTCTCGAAAAATTATCAAAATCTGCGACCCATACTTTTTGAGGAGACCAAGTAACAACCCTTGGATGGAGTCCAAGTAATGGATGGGAAGAAACCTTGTAGGAAACAGCCAACTTTTCTATCTACAGAGCTCGTCATAATTTTTGTATAGATTTTTTAATGGAACCACCGAATTGTTTCAGACACAAAAGCATCAAGCACCAATAAATGTTCGGATTTGAAATTTACAAAAAAGGATTATTGTTTGACACTAATTTTACAAACCAAATGGGCATTCACCGCTTCAGATTAACAACTTTCGAAATTTCTGAGTACAGCCTGGGGCGCTTGGAAAACCTGAATTATGATGATTTCATCCCGGAAAGCTTGATGAATCGGAAACAAAAAACAACTGGTAGGAAAAGGCTGCGTCGAATGACACCCGAATTGCTTGCCGGTTGGTTTGAGACCAAATATGAGATTTGATAGCATTGAAAAATTGATTCCAGAAGCTCTAAGAAGCAAGCCAAGGAAAAGAAAAAAATTACTCTGTGTCCTATAGAGTTGCTCTATCTACCTGTCATGTGTATCTTCGGAGAATAAGTACAAAATTTTTAAAAAGTTGCCGAACTGGCAAACAACTGGCAACTGGCAACATGGCAGAAAGCATGAGTCACAGACTTTGGTAATTTTTGGAGCGCACGATGAATATTATGCAATGAGATTACAACCATTAGAAAGAGGATGAAATGCTGTATCGGAATGCTCCTAAGATCTCTTGAAAATCTTGATTTCTTAAAATGTGGCGTTCATTTCAAAAAAGCGACATTACTTTCGGAACGACCTAATATAAACGATCTCTCAAACTATTTTGAACCTCCTCTCCGCTCAATAACAGTACTCTAGACTGAGTTATAACAGCAATGCTGCACCAAGCGCGCGCTGGTGCGCCGAACACAGCATGCCCCAAAGCAAATGGTACAAATATCCGCGTTTTTTCAACATTTTGAGCAATTTTCCAATGACTTGCTTTTGTTCGCTTTTTCTCGGTGATTATGTCACGGAGCATGTCGCGGTAGTGTTGCAAAGTCAAATGAAACTCCATATTTCAAGAACTGCTGGAGTGACTTGTGCCCGGGCCTAATAAAGCAGAGCATGCTGTACGAAACGGCTGCTAGGTATTCGTCCAAATCGTGTGAAGTTTGAATAAAAACTAAAATTTATCAAATACTCTTTAAATCTCATCCAAAAATAGTACAAATCTCCTGTTCAGCCAGGATGTAGAACACACAAATGGAAAATGAAAAAAAAACACGCGAATTAGTTCCACAGGTTAATTCTGACTATAATCATTCTTTGGAATCAGACGACATCTTATCTCACTGCCGTCATACACCAGAAAATTATGGAAAGGCGGCAGAATTTATGTACATTACTAGTGTCTATCAATGATGAGAGCTGGTGAACATTGAGTACTTTTTGATTTCGGCTTCCAACACAAGGCAAATCGCGAGTTTGAAAAGATCTGCTACCCTATTTTCAGGTGTATAAGCCGCGGGGTGGTCTTAGCTTATATCGACCAGCCCAAACACATCAAGGGATCTCGCAACCAAATGACCCTACACCGTGCCGCGTATTGCCTGAAAGAATCGTGCGGCATAAAGATCTCTTCTCGAAACACAATGAAGCGGCTGAGTAACTCGTGGGAAAATTTGAAAAAATCCGATACACCTGAAAATAGGGTAGTTTACTCGCAGAGTGCTTTGCTCCATCGAACAGTATATTTCAAAAACTCAATTATTCACACTGCGGCTGTCGCATAAGGAACCCAGCCCCTTGGCTCGAAGACCGATGTCACCGAAAAGTAACCTATGACACCTGTCTCCAAAGTGTAGTGTGCAATTTGGTGCAAACGGTTTAGAAAGGAAGATTTTTAATTGCACATACGTACATATAGACAAGCAGACCTTCACCTTTACATGCGAAACCCAACTTTTAGCTATCAATCAAATGCTAAGCAGACTGTTCAGCCCTCTTTCAAACTCAAAGGAAGTTGCCCAGTTCTTCCATGAGTTTGCTTTCATACAATCGGGGGAAACAAGACTTTGTTTTTACACGTCAGCAGCGCCTTCAAGAATAAAAGTAAAAGAAGACTACCTTTCTCTGCCTAATTCTCTGCAAACCTACCCATTTACTGTTTCTCAATTAGCGGCAAAATGCCTATGCTATCGCGTGATTGTAGAGGCATGGCGCCGTTTCAGCACTTCTTCGCGACTGCCTCCTGAGAGTGCAGCAGGAAAGAAATGAGGGCCACTGCCTTTGAGCATTTGACGTGCTAGCAAAGTAGCATCAACTCCAGCCCAACCATACTGTCTTCGCTTGTGCTCCCCTTCACCATTTCATGAATCAGTCTGTTTTCGATGAATTTTAATGACTACGTGTAACTTCTGTTTCAGCTCAACTCTGATGCTCATGCAAACCTGACCATGGCTCTATTCTTTCGAAAATGGGAGGACGCTGAGTGCAGTCTCACCGTAAGATCGTTCGTATGCAAAAAACCGGCTTTGCACTAAATACGAAATAAAGCTCATTTGTCAATTGCGATCATCTTTGTTATTTTGACATCTTTGCAAACTATCAATAACTTCTTCTGTTTCAAAGAAGTTATCTGTGCTTTGTCAAACAAGCGAGAGGTAATCATCGACAGCTTCCAACGGTTTTTTTTTTGTTTTCTAAAAACAAAAAAATATCTCATAAGTTTCAGAAGGTGGAAGCTTACACCTTAAAGTGAACTTTTACAAATGTTTCATCGTTGACTTAACTATCATGTAAAAAAAAAGGAATTACTTGGCCGCCCAGCCACAGATCTCCGGAACGAAATGCTGCATTAAAAGCTACCAGATTGTCTTACACATCTTTATTCCATGAAATGTGGCGTACGTTTAAAAAAAGCGACATTACTTTCAGAACGACCTAGTAGAATTTAAATTTGGGATAAAATATGCAAAAAATTAGGTTATGTGAGGCAAGGCAAAATTTATGACTTTATTCGCCTTGAGCCGCCTTAGGTGGCACTCTAGGTGGCTTCAGGCCACCTGACGGCCAAGAATGTTTGGCACGTTTTTGATTTTAACTCATCGCTGCTCTGCCTCGTAGTGAACAGCCTTTTTTTTTTTGAAATTTGGAACGGTTTTGGTTCGCACACACACACAAAGTATAGTAAGAAAGTTTTCGATTTTGCAAAGATTTGTTCCTTAGGGAGGCAGCTCAGCCGTGATGAGCAGAAGCGACAAAGTCTACAAAGGATGAGGACTTGGCACAAAAGTGGGCGAGATAATTGTGACGGGGAGGGGGAGGTTATTCCAAAAGTAATTTCGCTTTCTTCAAAGGGGCGCCACATTTGATGGAATGAAGATTTTCAAGAGATCTTGGCAGCATTCGAATAAATTTCATTTTCCATCTAAAGGTTATGAAAATATTGCAGCACAATCACGGAGCTTTCAGAAAATAAATAAAATCTGCGACCCCCTGCTTTTTGAGATGTCAAGTTCCACAATTTTTTAAAATTTTATATCAAACCTCCGAAGATGCAAAAGTAACATATCTATGAAGCAGACCCCAAATGACGCAAAACAGTTTTGTTCTCCTTTTCCACAGCTTGTCATACTTTAAAAACAAAATTTTAACTAACACTACCAATTTCCATACACAGCTAAATCCTCGCGGAACATCAAAGAGAGAACAGCTCAGGTACTATTCGATGCAGCTTCCTCCTCTTTCTAATAAGTTTTGCACGCATTCGCATACCAGTCTATTGTTAGCAACGGCAAGCTCTCTCGTTTCCTTTCTGTTGCGGTTACCTTCTTCTCTCACGAAACATTTAAGAAAACGGCTATGAAGGCTGGAAACTAAATGGACATGGTTTTACTCATTGAAGCATTCTCAGCTTCCACAGACTTTTGTATAAGCACTCACAAACTGTGATACGGCTCATGTGAGCGTGCTGCATGGTAATTTGCAAGTGAAATAACTATATCTTCAAGCCACCAGTGTTTCGGAGCATTCCTATACTGCTGAGCTGTGTATATAAAACCGTCTTTACCTTACACTTACAAATCGTTAAGACTAGGTCGTACGTGTTCTGCCATTTAGGACGATACGACCCACATGTGGGTCTTAAGATTTCTGAAGCTCTAGCTTTGCCACTTTACGCTGGAATTCTACGGGATTCTGGCGCATGATTGGGAACGTCTAAGCGAAGGGCCAGCCAGAGTGGTCCGGACTTGGGAATGTAATGTAATGTTACGGAAGGTATACCGTAGATAGAGAGCTCAAATTCTTCGCAAATTGATATCTTTTCGAAAATTTATGCGTACGTGCACGAAAAATACGGGGCCGGCAAAAGACTGATGTTAGCCCATCAAAAAATTATCGACTTTAATGATTTTGATTTTCTCTCATTGTTCATCACAGAAAGCTGACGAAAATTCGCCTTTAACACATTGAAGACAACGTGACCCGCATGATGGGTCATGCAGTGACTGTCACCTGGGACAGCGCGACCCACATGATGGGTCACGACTCAAATTTCGTTGGAATAATAACAATTATTGGGTACATTCGTTTCATGAGGTCTTTTAAGCTCTGATCCTAGAGGATTTCTTGACGTTTCTTGGCTGCTTTTTGTGATTTGTGTAGGTATAGTACAAATGACGATCTGTATGATTTTAGCTAGGAAATTTCGACTTATTCGTGAAAGGCATTGTCAAGACAGACAACCAAAAATGCGCGTTGTCGTCAGTGTGTTAACACCTGTCTCGCTCCGAGGCGTATTTGGGCAAAGTTTGGTCGAGACTGATTCAGAAATAACTTTATCTATATGGAACATTTGCACAGACAGACAGAGACGCACCAGAATTACAGAAACAGGCACTCACTGTTAAAAAAAAACCACATCCTTTCACAAATATTGAAGTGACAGCGTTTAGAAGTTAGCTTTTTTCTGGAAGAACTTTGACGAAGCCGAAGGAGTATGTAGAACTCTAGGTGGACATCTGACTTCAATCCATAGTTTTCTAGAAAATGATTTCGTAGCCGGTATGTCCATTACGTGATACTTGTATGTTCACCATTTTTAATTTTTTAGAGCTAGCGAAATCGGGTAAACCATATACTAGTTGTTGTTTTAATACAACTTGGATAGATTTGAGACGAGATCCAGTAAACAATAACTGGACTTGGACTGACGGCACAGAAGTCGACATTCTGGCATGGGCGCCGACTGAACCGAATAACGGGCTAGGGATACAACGCTGCGTGTCGGTATCACCTTTGAATAGACAAAGACTTTAGGCTACTGACGAAATTAATGGAATTTGAAACAATTAAAGCGGAGGTGGAAGACAATGCAAAAATTTTGGCCACATCAATATTTGGTTACAGTTTGATCGAAGTGCATACCTAAGTCACTCAAATCAGAGAGTGTTTATCTAGTAAACATTCACTCCTCCAAGTTGCTCAAAACTCGATAGGCAAAGCTGTATCGTGTTTTTACTTTAGGTATGCGTTTTAGCTCTTTCTTGTTTTCCGCAAAAGTGCAGACCAAAATCCAATGTATACATTCTCGCTCTTCTGTCAACGTTTTCTCGAGTCTCCCATGTCAAAACTGGTAAGGTGCCACAACCTCTTTGAAAATACGTGTTGAGGAGGAGGTTGCCGCTGTTATTTTCATGCCTACAGAGCCTAGTTTACACTCATGAAATGGTTACAGAGGCTTTATTCTGAACTTGTCTTTTATGATAAGCGGATTCCGCGCAAGGGTTTGACAGGGGAGGGCACCGTAATAAATGTCAATTCTTGTTATAGTCTGCTCTTCCCTAGCAAGGTATATGCAATGTCTGGTCGAGGTGTGTATAGTATATAACTTTTCTTTCGTTATTCATACACAGAAAATGTAAAAATGCTTACTTGTACAGTCGAGTAGATTTCCTGCTTAATATAGTGTCCCTGCAGACGCGACAACGCTGGGGCGTCAATAATTGCCTGACGAGTTCCCGAGCTAGTGTTTTCCAGTGTTTTCTTCGCTTATTCTATGCTTTTTAGGTGATTCGTTGCTGATAAAGAAGAGAAGGGTAAGTCAGAGAGTAGTTTCTATTTTCTGAGAAGTTCTATCATCGCATATTCACAGATATCCACATGGAAGCAGTTCGCGTCAGCTTCTTGTCTATTTTTTTTGTCACTTCACATCTCTTTCTTCTTGTGAAGTACTTCTTTGAACGCTAGTGGGTTTTTACGATTGACTTATTGTCTTCATCACATAAAGTACTTGATTAAAATGCTATTTCTTATGGGTGAAAGCCGAAGTTGCTGCAAGACAAGCCAACTAGCGTTCAAAGAAACGCTTCACAAGAAGGATGAGGTTTGAAAGAAGAAGAAGTAACAGAAGAAAAGGATATGACATAAAAATAGACAAGGAGCTGACGCGAAATGCTTTCACGTGGATATCTGTGAATATGCGATGATAGAATTCTCAGAAATCAGAAACTCTCTAACTTACCCTTTTCTTCTTTATCAGCAACGACTCAACTAAAAAGCATGAAATAAGCAAAGAAAACATTGGAAAACACTAGCTCGGGAACTCGCAAGGCAATTATTGACGCCCTAGCGTTGTCGCGTCTGCAGGGACACTATATTAAGCAGGAAATCTACTCAACTGTACTAACAAGGAAGGGTAACGAAGTCGGAGTGGCCGCTTAGCACAAACTGCATACTATTGAAATCTCAAGCGCCGATTTGAATCCTGCTTCTCTTATTTGCGGGGCCCCTTGCAGAGAAGTTATGGGCATTCTTTTTGAAGCAAAATTTCGACCAATTTCCGAGATGGAATCAACTGCTGTTTCCTTTCTAGATTGCCAGAATACTCCACATAACGGACTCCTGCTCAATATAAGTAGCTCCTGTTGCTCCTGATGACGTCTAGAAAGAATTTAGCGACTGACTTCACCCCGCAAATTGATTGATTGTTTCGCTTCAAAATGCTCGTAATTTTTTTCTACGAAGAGCAGGTTTGGAATCAGCTCAAGCTCTCACTAATGCTATGGAGTTTGTGATGATTCGACTCTTTGACATTGTGACTCTCCAATGTGAGTTGTTTGAAAATTTCATTTCTGTTTTATAAAAAGCAAACTACAGGGTGTCCCAAAAAATGTGCCTTTTTGTTTCACTGTTAATGATTCTACTGTCGTGAAGTCCTTGGAGAAGGTTTAGGCAACATTTTGTAGAGTTAGTTTGAACTTACAATCGGATTCATAATATGGGGCAAATCACCGATCACTCCTCAGATAATCGCCGGGGGCAGGCGGCCATGCGATTTATGGGCGGGCGGGCACCGGAAAAATAGTTCGCTGATTTCTTGCGGTCCGCTTGCAGATATTTGGAAGAATTTAAGCAAATTTTAAACTAATCTTGGAAAACAGTCGCGGTTTTCCTATAGATTAGCTGCGGCACAATAGCCGCATTCTCGCGGACTTTCCGCGAAGTTATGCAAAATTTTCGAGGGCCGCACGGTCCTTTGTGGAGGACCGCGCAGCTCCCAGGTACTTTCCGCTCAAAGAAAGTACCTCAAACTTGAGTAATTAAACCATCGATGACACCTCTGTCATGTAGAGTCTCACCTTTGCTCGGCGTACGCTCGAAACTGCTTAAAACCGTCCGAGCGCCAGCTGAAAATTTGACCAGCGCTCGCTGAAAGAGATTATATGATGAGCGCCTGCAGAAAATTCTGTGTTGCTGCCCGCTGGCAGAACATTAGACAGTAAAGGAAGTACCGCTCGCTGAAGTTTTGGCCACGCCCCAAAATTCTGCTGACCGCTTGCAGAAAAGCGCGAGTTTGCGGACCGCCTGCCCCCGGCGATTATCTGAGCTCCTTCCCACTATAGGATAACGATGGAAATTTTGAAGAGGGTCCTGAGCTTTAAGAGTCGCATTTTGTTTGAAAAAGCCAAAGTTTTTATGGCTAATCAAGGTCGCTTATTACAAATATGAAATTTCCGCGTCAAAATCATGCTTCCACCAAAACTTATTACCTGTATACCACAATTGCTTTTCCATTTCTTCGGAAATGTGATCACGCCACCAAAAAAGCTCATAAATGCTGCGAAGAGTTGTGTAAGTTTAGCATGCGAGAGAACCGTGCCACACAATCTTCCGATTTTTTGAATTCTTTTTGATTGAAGTCTTATTTCACAACGGCACAGTATACTGGAAGTACCTACCGTAATCCTGCAGTATCGAAGAGAGAACAGAAGTTCGCTTAAAAAAATCTAAGTTGAAGCCAGCTCTACAAATAACTGAAGCTTCTCTAAAAGCTTTATGGAAGGAGAGTTTTAACAATCATACTAGGCTCATTTTTGAGACACCCTCTTTGTTGAATCGAAACCAATGTTATTGTATTGCTAGGTAATAATTTCGATTCTCAACAACGGCTCAAAGTGTATCAGGAAACATTTCTATTAGCATTTTTTCATAAATGTTTTTTGTTAACTCAAACATTATGTTGCGGCTCCGCGATGCAGAGCGCTCTTCCGAACAGGTGGCGGGGGCGCTGTATACCGCTTTTGTCTCTCGCGCCTTTTGTGGGCTGCCGCAGGACCACCTCCGGCTCGGAACGCAGCCAAGTGACAGGGTATATGAAGCTGCGCTTAAAGGCAGTGGCTCGGCAAATCTCAACCTAGCCAAATTTTCGCTTACCTGGGGTTATTCAATACGCTGATCCCGAAAATCCACTTCTGCGAGCTTGAAAACGGCGAAAACCAGCGTTTTTCAATGCCCTTCCCTTCGGCATTGGACGAGTGGAGCAAGGCTGATGATGCTGGATCGCTGCGGGACCCACTGGCTATAGCATTGCGGCGGGCAGCCTCCAATGGTGAGGAGGAAATTGCCAACTCGTCCGGAAGCGTGTAAGATTGCCCTGCGCGTGTATGTATGAGTGCCATTTTCTCGCTAGGGAAGGCGTGCTGTGCAACCAGGATTGCACTGTTTCCATACTTGGGCGATAGAGAACCTATCGCGTTAAAATCGTAAGTTGTTGAGTTTTGCCGATCCACTGCCTTTAAGAGCAGCCCTCGCCTCTTCGACATTCGCCTTTATTATTGATTGTTTTTGCATCCTACTTGGCTACGTTCTGGGCAGCTCCCGCAGTTGAAGATCTGGTGTTGAGCGGTTGAGCCTTTTGGATCTTGTGGATTGGACGCGCGTTAGCGCGAGGGAACTGGGTAGCCGTAGATGAACACCGTTACGGGAGTGGAGCTGGTGAGTGCACCGTTTGGACTGGGCCTCTAGCGGCCGACTCTGTGGAGGAACCCAAAACTTCTCGAATGGATTAAGCCACTAGTACATCGGCAGCACAAGACTCGCGGCTAGTCTTGTGGTAGTAGGTTGATCATCCTTTTTAAGAGCCGAGTATTTCTTTTGTACATTGTTTTTATATTTGTTGTTTGTACGTATTTATTTATATAAACTTAATATAACTATATTTGTGTGAAATGTTTGGGTGGATAGTTGGGTGACCGCGTCGAATGAACGCACCGTGTGGATTCAGCGGTATCGGACGCGTAACGTCCTAGGGTGTGAGACTGTGGTGTAGGACAGTCGAGCACACGGCTAGGGGCGCTGGGCCCCGAGCCGCAACACATTAGGAGGAGCAAAGCGTTTCTCAAAACTTTCATCAAATTTACTCATTCTTTCAGGTCAATCTACCTTAATGAAAATCAAGTATACTTCAGTTATGTGAGCAAACTTTGGGCCTCTTCTACAGAAAAAGTTTCCATCAATTTCATCTTCAATTCTAACCTAACTTAGTTCCACAGGTCATTCTCAATGCTTACCAGTCGCGGACCGAGGAGGAGGCGGGGGGAGGGGGAGGGGGGGGGGGGAGGCGCGATACGCGAAATATTCAAAGGTTCCTTTACATAAGCTCAAAACGTGCAAGTGACTTGTTTATGCTTGTAAATAATTGAAATAACTTCTAGTTATCAAAAAATGCAATTTAGCCTTATAAAAATTTCTTTTGGGAACGTGGCTAGTTGCCCACCCCCCCCCCGCCTTCCCGAACGGAAATCCTAGGACCGACACTGCTAGGTGCCTATCTTCCTTCTTCCAGTCATTGAGCTCTTTTATTTCTGTCTAAGCAAATAAATATGTTTTGATTAATTCACTCAAGAAGCTGCTATTCAACTATTAGCTCATCTATAATAATCTACTCGCTCACCACATCCTTTTGAAGTTTTGCGACGATGTCATCTCTAAAGTAGAGATCTAGGCTTCAATACGATATGTAACTTGCTATAACTTGCTAACCTGGTATATAACTGCTGGAATTCGATTTAGGACAGCAAAAAGGGCACCAGAGCAAACCCCATGCCCGCTTTCAAGGTAGCGAGGTGGCGCGCAACGGTGGAGACGCAGACGAGCGGTGTCCTCGGATTCAGAATTCGTCCATTTTGAAGCGAGATATGGCGATACGGCGCGGATTCCGACGGACTCAGTGATGTGTGGCGCACTCCACTGCACTCTAGTGGACTGCAGCGCACTCCGGCGACTTTTTTGACCAATTATGAGCGTTACTGTATTAGATTGGTTCGAAATTTCTAGGACATTCAGACTAAATCTGCTATTTTTTGAAACCTAATGCATAAACATCCGTTAGAGATACTATTCGATAGAGCAAAGCAAGCTCTACAAGATGGTATGCAAAAGTTCGCATCAGCTTCGCCCCACCTAAGTTTGCATTTAGAATCTGACAAGGAAAGGATACTTGGTCGAAGTGGCGTTCCCATACAAAACGTATACTGTCCTATAAAGCATGCAACGCTCATTTCAAATCTCCTTTCCTTATCTGCAAAGCTCTGCTGGGAGGATACAAAAATTCGAAAGCGCAGCTACAATGAAAGCAATCATATTTTGAACAGTGAGTTCGGATGGGGCCAAATTGCTACCAGGGCCTTTTGTGCAATTAATACCTTCAATCTTACAAACTCATTCAGTCATTACTCCTTTCAAGCGCCGAAAAATTCTCAACGGCTGTTTTTACCTTAGCCAAATCATCGAATTTGTACCTCAAAAAAAAATTCCAGAACTCCCCCCCCCCCCAGCAGGGCTTCGCAGATAAGGAAAGCAGATTTAGAATCAGCTATTATGCTCTGTAAGTTGGTTTACATTTTACATGGACGGCACTTCGACCAAGTTTCCTTCCTTTGTGAGTCGTACTGATAGCTCAGAAAATTGGGAAAAAGCATCTTATGCATTTTCAAATTGCGATGCAAAATGCACACCACATCAGACACTCATATATACCGTTCCTGTATGTTTTCCTCATCAAGAAGTCGAGAAAGCGAAAGTTCGAAGGCCTTAGTTTCCAAAAATTACCGTATTGAGCTCTCCTCAATCTGGTGTCCTATGCTAAAATCAATTTTTTTCGACAAGTAGGGCTTGCGGAAAGCTAAAAATTTACGCTTATACTTCTATGGGCTTGCACTTATACTACACACAATTGCGTGTGTAGAAAGAGCACAATTTCGTTTTCATATAAGCATGAAGATTTTCGTCGATTTCTAGATAGTAAAACATACAGGAACGATACATATGAGTGTTTGATGTGGTGTGCATTTCGCAAGAGCAATTTAGAGATGTGTAGGATTTTTTAAACAAAATATGAACTTTTCCAATTTTTCGTCTTCAGTACGACTCAAATTCTGGATGCAAACTTACGGTAGGTCGAAGCTGTAGAGCTTGATTTGCTCTATCAAATGATTCCTTCATCGGATTACATGCATTAGGTTTCGAGAAATAGCAGATTTAGTTTGAAAGTGTTCGAGAATTTCCAGCCAACATAATATACGGTCATATCAAACGTGAAATTCCAGAGTCGTGGGAATTTCTTGAGGCTAAAATTCAAAGATTTGTCTTAGGTAAAAACAAGTGTTGATCTTTCCGACACCTTGAAAGAAGTAATGACCAACTTAAATTCATTAGACTGAATGTATGAATTTCTTGACTTGCAATTACGGCATATCCCTTGATTTGAGTTTCAGCCAACGACATCAAAATCTTTTTTTCTTTTCAAAAAATGATCATTTTTTACCAATAGCAGGGCTTCTCTTAATTAAAGTTCATGATGTGCATGGAAGGTATTTCATCTTATCCTAAAAGATAGTGAGCATCGTCACTTCTTTTACTAACTCCATCGCTTGTCATTTGTCCGTGTCCATCCGCTTTTTTAAGGGACACATTTAAGACAAGGCCTATTTTTTGGATTACTGCCGTTTCGGATTAGAGCCTATTTCGTTCCGTCAAACTCATGATCCACCCATGGGTCGTACTGTCCAAAATGGTAGTATCTTTAAAAAAATTCAAAATATGTCTCCGAGGATTCCCTCAGAGGGTTCCTTCATTCTACGCCGCGTACGCCGCGTACGCCACGTACGCTACGTACGCCACGTATGCCGCGCACGCAGCGTACGCCGCGTACGCCGCTGCAGCGCAATGGAAACATGCTCACGGCAGCAAAGCTCCGCTTTTTCTGATGTATCTTTATAATTGCTTATAAAAAGAGCGTTATTTCATCATTTATCTCTTTACAGTTTTGACCCCGGATACGTTAGCATTGTGAATTGTGAAGTCAGCGCCAAAACTTGAATGATATTTTTTGAGGAAAAAAACAAACTGCGGCAACAACGGCGCATCAAATTTGCAATGCAGTTTAACAGTACGAAGAAGGGAATTCCTTTTCATCCAGTGATGTGTTTGTAAGGAGATGTTAACAGCGCAAATATACAACCAGACATACAACCATACAACTATATACTACCAATATACAACCAGATGACGCAATGTGCAGTCACTTACGACACAAAGATGTGAAACTCGAAAGTAGAGGGAGCACAACAAACTAAGTCATTCCATCAATCATTGATATAGACAAAGTATAGACCAGGATGAACAAAGCAAAAGAGAGGAGGAAATGCATAATGTGAAGGAACACTATTGAGGGACACGAATGTGCAGCAAACATAGAGAAACATTAAAAAAAGTGGAGCTCTGCTGCCGTGAGCATATCTCCATTGCGCTGCAGCGGCGTACGCGGCGTACGCCGCTGCAGCGCAATGGGAATATGCTCACGGCAGCAGAGCTCCACTTTTTTTATGTTTCTCTATGTTTGCTGCACATTCGTGTCCCTCAATAGTGTTCCTTCACATTATGCATTTCCTCCTCTCTTTTGCTTTGTTCATCCTGTCTATACTTTGTCTATATCAATGATTGATGGAATGACTTAGGTTGTTGTGCTCCTCTTCTTTTGAGTTATTCACATTTTGTATCGTAACTGACTGCACATTGCGTCATCTGATTGTATATTGGTAGTATATGGTTGTATGGTTGTATGTTTTATTTGGTTGTATATTTGCGCTGTTAACATAGTACTCTGCGTTGATACCACTGCTT